>VMDO01024017.1:0-30511 GCA_007922755.1 Pedetes capensis
TTTTTTGTGGTACTTGGGGATTGAACCCAGGACCTCACAAATACTTTGCAAGTGGTGTACCATTGGGCTGCACCCCTAGCCCATTTTTTATTTGAGACAGGGTCCCACTAAGTTACACAGGCTGCCTCTGGCCTCAAATTTGTGATCCTCCTGCCTTGGCCTCCCAAGTCACTGGAATTATAGCTGTGCGTCATCATGCCAGGCCAATCTATTTTTTTCAATTGCCTTCTTCCCAACTCATCTCACAGACTGGAAGAGCACTGACTGTAACATTTACAGAGAATAATTTAAAAAATTATCCCATAAAAGTGGGTTGGGGATGTAGCTCAGTGGCAGAGCACTTATCTAGCATGCATGAGGTCTTCCTTAGGTTCAATCCTTGTTTTTGCTGTTGTTAGGTGTCCTTGTGTCCCAGCTCATAGGATTCCCCATAATAGGGTTTTCAATGACTAATTGTTTGGGGATTGCTTCAGGAGTGGATTGCCACATGCTTTTCCTTCGGTTCGATCACTACTGCCACAAAAATAAGTTAATTAATTTCCATAAAAGCATAAAAGGAGACAAGAGAGGGAATGGTGAGATCATATGTGTATAGAACCTTAAGCACTAACACTGACTCCCTGCAAGTGTATGCAGTATTGTGTCATTGGTATACACATCCATTCTAACAGGAAGAGAGGGCTAATTCCTCTAGAGAGGTCTCTAGAAGGCTTGTGTATAGCTAAGGTGTTTTTGAGGAAGGAGTTCTGAGGACAGGCCCAATGCCTGAAAATTCCAAACCATCTAGAAGCAAAATCTGTGAACAACTCAAAATAATAAGCATGAGATGTGGGGTTAGGAATAATGCCAAAGAAGTTAACATAGTGCTCATGTTAGAAGACAGAAGAGAACCCAGAAATGATTAAGAAGTAGTAGCTCAACTAGTTGCCTTAACGTCTATGCTTGGAGATGCTAGGAGGAGACAGGAAGAATTGCAGAACTGCATCTGTTCCATGTTTATGACAAAACTGCCAAATCCACATAAAAACAAATCTGTTGCTCTGCAATTGTGCTGAAGCTAGGATACTGAGCGCCCGCAGGAGTTATGTAAAATGGTCTTGCCAAAGGACCATACCTGTTTCTGACTCCTTCCTTCTAAATTCCCATACCCAAAGTTTGGGCGATTTGCTCCATGGAGACCTTTGTTAGAGTACAAAGTTTACCACAAAACATCTGTCCTGACATAAATTCTTCTAAGTCAATAGATAAGGAGGCTTCACATAGAAAATATAATGAATAGTTAATTTAGCAATCTGCTGTTGCTGTTGTTGCTGTCTGTCTGGATTTTTAAAAGTTGTTAATATACCATGATCATTATACATGGCAAGATGGGTTTAATGAAAAAGAACTATCAACTCTGAAATGTTCATTAACAAAAATAGATGTCTACAAAACATTCTTAGTTGACAATAACCAGATATTATTTTTCCACTCTATGGAGTAGTTCAGGCTGGGATTTAGCTCTGTTGGTAGAAAGCCGCGCTGCAGTCTCTGAGGTCCCGAGTTCAATTCCCAGCACCGCAAAAATGGGAGGACCTGGCAATCCACTCCCAAGGCAATCCCGAAACAGTCAGCCATTGAAAACCCTATGAGGGTCACTATGAGTCGGATAGCGACTTGAGGGCACCTAACAACAACAACATGGAGTTGTTCAACATGATTTGCCTTGATGTATTACAGATCATAAACGGCAAATGAGTACAAGAGATTAGAGTCCTTAATAGACAAGATACTTGACTTTTTCATTTTGAGTTTTCAGGATACACTAAATGCTTAATAAATGCATACTTAGAGAATGACTAAAATAAATAATTTGTATATGTGTGCATTTAGACAGTAGCAAGAATACAGTAATGAAATCATTTTCAGTACACGTTTGTTGTTGTTCATGGTATATGAATATATACACATTTAAATTCACATACAGATATATGTAGAAATATATATTCATATATATTTGCATATATTCATATATATTAACATATATATTCCTTTCAACATCTGGAACATTCCCCGTGGGAAGAAAATAAATCCTTAAGACATAAAAACTAAAGTGCTTACAGATTTAATGACAGGTTTTTAGAATGGCATGCTAGTGTTCTAGGCCATGACCTCTGAAGATTGACTTTTCCCATGATTTTATTTGCCAAGATCACTTTATGCTTGAAAGTATCCCCTCTTAGAGTCTTCCACCTACAGAAAGTGAGGAGCTGGGGAAACTTCTTTGTAATGCAAATCAATAATAGACCAGGTCATTTTTGTAGCAAAGCCTTTTCATCTCTCCCAGGGTGACTGAGGCCTACTATGGAAAGCTTCCTCCTCTGCAAACTGATAGAAAATCCTGTTAATTTGTGATTGTTTTCATCAAAGGATTTAGGAAGAGATAATTTCCTCCAATCAGCTCCCTCATTATAAAAATAAACTCACACATGTAGAGGGGAAGTGACTCGCCCAAGAGCTCAAGACAAGTAAATAAATACATTAGTCTAAGCATATCCGGAATAACAAGTTTTCTCAGATCTTCTACTTGTCCCATTGTCTAGTCTGAGGTCCATGTTTGCAAACAGCAGAGAAAACAATTGGGAATGGAAGACTCAGGGAGAAGGGTAGAAGTGTAGGAGGTGGTCATTAGCAAATCCCTGAATCACCTGCTCTCCTGGAGCAACACAATGAAGCAAGCCATTCATAAGCACATCAAGGTCGAGTGGGCCTTTGTTTTCAGAACCAGCTGTGGAGAATCTGCTCCACCTTGGCCTTGGAACAGCTGCAGCTGCTGCTACAACAGGGCGGGGGTGGGGAGATCCTTACAGGAGGAAGAATGAACTAGGAAGAAAGGCTGCAAGGACCCCGCCGCGCCACCTCCCGGCACACCAGGAAGCATTTCCGCAGTAAGTGCATTGGACTGAGACCACCTTTTGAACCTAGGGAAAGTGTAAACGGCGCGCAGCAGGCCCCAGAAGGGTGCACTAACTGCAAACCTTCAGCAGACTGGTGCTCTGGAGGCTGAGGCTGGCAAGTAAATAGTCAGATCTAGGCTCAGTGAGTCAGCGCTATCAGAAAGTGTACAGAGTAGAGCAGACCGGCTGTCGTGGCAAACCGTGACCGTGCAAAGTCCGGGTAAACAAGCTTCCCCGTGGCCGCCTCCAGACGCGCGCCTCCTGTGCGCTCCTCTACCCGGCGTTTCCCACGCGCCCGGCACTCGGCTCTGCAGCCCCTGGCGCCCTCTCTCGGGTCAGTCCTCTGATAGCCCCATCTTTCTACCCGACCCCCAGAGTCCCCACCCCAGCAGCTGGAGCATTACACTCACCATCTCTTGCCTGAGGAGGTGAAGCTTGGTTTCAAGCCTCTCCAGGGCACTGGAGTGGCTCCGTCGTGGGGAGCCAGAGGTTGGGGAGGACGAAGAAGAGGAAGACAGGGAGGGAGGGAGGCTGCAGTAGCTACTGCCGCTACTGCAGCAGCCGCCGCCGCCGCCGCAGCTCCCCCCGCAGGGGTCCCTGTCCTTTTCCCGGGGAATCGGCTCCTCCCCACGGAGCGAGCGCACTAGGCTCTCCGGTACTTTGCGCCCCAGCTTCTGCTCGATGTCTCTGAGGTCTGGCAGCGGGCCGTCTTCCATGACTTTTCGAGAACAGAGATAATGATAGTAGGGCGCAGAGGATGAGAAGCAGCCACGGTTTCGAAGGCTGCCGCGAGGTCCGCACACCCTCCGGGCGCCCCGCTCTCTATATTCCGCGGACGGAGCGCGGCACCCGCTCCATAGCCGCCTGCTCAGGATCAGCGCTGAGATCCGCTCAGGCCGCGGTGCTTCGCAGGCGCAGTTCCCTGGCCTCTGCGACTCCTCAGACACTTACTACGACTATCGAGAAGGCTTCATTCTCTTCTTTTTGGCCACTCCACTGCAAACTTGAGTTAATTGGTATCGCGGTATGTGGGGGAATTAGTACTTCTATATCAGAAGATGTGATGAAACCTGCTTTAGCTTTATAGGGAGAAAATTCATATTGAAAAATGCCTGTTCACATCCTTGCGCCGTTCACTGAATGCCCATCTGGTACTAGGCGACACAAAATAATGATGCGGCCACACTCCTGAGTCGTTTCATTTTCCAGCCATATGTCTCCAAGCTTTCGGGATATCCTGGCTTGTCAGAAATAATTTCTGGTCAGTGAAAGAGGAGGTCAGTCCGCCGTGTTTTTATGCGGCAAGGACGCATTAAAAGAAAGAAAGGGAGAAAGAGAGAGGAAGTTAGCTTAGCAGGAGTTTAGCGGCTTCCCTGATCCAGCAGAAATGCCCTTCTTCTCATTTAGGCTGTTTGATCCAAGTCCTTGTGTTCCTTCTAGCCTCGGAAACTTTAAACTCCTCTGGCAGGTGGACCAAACTAGGGCCAACCCTTGTACCGTATGTCACAGACAAGAAGAGCAACAGAAATTTGCTAGTAGCAGTGTTTCAAAGTCCTCCTTTGGTTGAGAGTATCCCTATTAGGGTATTAAGTTTTCGGTTTTCCTGGAGAAATCTCCCAGTAGCTACAACTTTTAAAACAATTTTTAAAAATTAAAAGTAGAGCCAGGCACCTGGGCGCACACCTGTAATCCCAGTGACTGGGGTAGTTAAGGCAGGAGGATCATGAGTTCAAGGCCAGAGGCAGCCTGCACAATTTGTTATTGTTGGGTGCCACCGAGTAGGTTTCTGACTCATAGCGACCCTACTGTACCACAGGCAAAATACTATTGTCAGTGATTCTTTGCTATTCATAGGTTTTTCAATGGCTGATTTTTTGGGGGGAATAGTGGGTTGCTGGGTCCTTCTCCCAAGCCTGCAGTATCTGGTATTCCCAGGCAGTCTCTCATCCACGTAGTAACCAGGCCCAGTCCTACTTACCTTCTGAGATCTGAGGGGATCTGATGACACAGTCATACCTCTGCAGGCTTAAAGGTGTAGCCCAAGTTGGCCTCCAACTCTAGATCCTCCTACCTTATCCTCTTCAGAAAGTAGATTACTGGCATGCACAATTTAGGTAGACTCTATTTCAAAATGAAAAGTAGAAAAGGGGATTGGACTGCAGCTCAGTGGTGGAACGCTGGCCTAACATGTCCAGGGCTTTGGATTCAATGCCTAGTACTGGCAAAAAACCAAATAAACAAAAAACCAACCAAAGAAACAAACAAACAAAAAACAAAAAACTAACTTAGAGAAAGAAGAATGACTAAATTTGGTGTTGTTTTCCTGTCCCTTTCCTTCCTAAAAACAAACATACCAAGCTTTAGAAGGCTTTCCTAATGATTTTACAAAGAAGAGTGAAATTCTAGGAAAATATACAACAAAACATAATTGTCATCAAAGTTTCAGTTCTGTCATTGGAAGCTGAAGTGAAGAAATAAGTAGCCTGAATAATTATATATAGCCGCTAACACAATAGTAGAAATTTTAAAGGGGGCAGATGCTGAAATATTTTTACTTTAATATGGAAGAAAAGCTATTGAGCATAACTAGTGAAAACGTTGTCTTCTTTTGATAATTTATATTTTTTTCAACAATTTAGGAGAAATCTCCATTGTACAAATTACGAATTTGAAATAATTTACCAAGTAAATTACTAAAACTATATAGATTATAGGATTGACTCAGCATTGAGTTTGTATTAGTGACCTCCAAGTAGAGGATACTATTTTCTACCCAGTAAACCACAATTTCGGGTTTTCTATGAAGTATTTAAAAGTTTAGGCCGTGCTATTTCTGGGACAAATAAGTATTTTTGTGCTGAGTTCTTCCCGGGCTTCATTCCCAGAGATATCACTCAGGTTGTATACTTGAAAGAATCTAGGTAGACCTATCCTGGAATTTGTTTTTATCATAGTCTCATCTAGGAAACTTTCTTAGAAGAGGACACATAGGCCTGAATAAAGTATTTCTTGTCAGGGAGAAAGTTGTTGAAATTCTCTTGTTAACAAGCCAAAAATTTGCACATTCTTCTCACTCTTAAAATGAAGTGAAGAAAATAGTTATAAGTTAGGTGACTTATTTCAGAGTTAGAGCCACCATTTATGGGATCAAAGGAGAACAAGATTAAATCTCAACTCACTGATAAAAACGACATACTTTGTCCTAAATTTGGAAAATCACAAGCTCATTGCCTAAGAATTGCCTTGTGACATGTCATTATGGAAGTCTTGCACTTCAGTTGAGGATAGTTTTTTATATTACAAAACCCTTACAAACTTCTACATAGAACTGGCTGAGAAGAGCAGCTAACAGGTACCAAATCTAGCTTGAGCTTGGTGAAGGATAAAATTCATTGTTTAATCTTCACCAAGATAGCTATAAAATGGAACATGTTTGCTATGGATCACAGACAATAAAATTAGTTGATGCTAAAGATAGAAATGAGATTTTTTTCTTGCTTTAAAAATAAATCTGCACAAAAACATTGTGATAGTAGAAAGTGTGGCATGTATGTACAGAAACATTTTATTCTAGTGAAATGCAGAACAAAGGTAAACTTTTAAAGAAAAGCTTAGTTCTGATAAGCCTTTAAAATTTTCTCAGTTGTACGCTTCGTAAAATTTTAGTTAAATATAATAGAGACATTTTGAAAGCTACCTTACCCAATTTTCAGAACATATTAGAATCACAGAACTTTTATTAGGCCTGTAATAGATTGGGAGTGGACTGCCACATCCTTAACAATAACAACATAATAGATTGTGTTAACTCTACCATCACTTACTTTATGTAGTCTGATGGGAAGACATTTCTTACCCAAAATATTTGAACATAAAGATCTTTTACCTTTAGTCTTGGGCATATTTTTGGTTTGTTTTTGAGATTCCTGTATGAGAAAATGCGTGAGAAGTTTTACCAATTGTTAGCTTGCTATGTTAATTAATGTCATGTGATGACTTGGGAGATTAGTTGACAATATCTTGCAGTAATGGGTCCAGGTTAGGAGTGTGGGGTGGGAATGAGGTCAGCAACAAGTAGAGAAGAGAACATAAGGTAGAAAGATAGGGATAGAGACAAAAACTCTTGGGGCCTCACTTTTAGCATCACTCGCTCTCTGTTCCTGCGTAGCTTGTTCATCTCCAGGCAATACCCAAAACCAGGGTGTTTCCCTCAGACTAATGTACTGAAGGAGGCTGGGATTTAGCTCAGTTGATAGAGTGCTGCTCTGCAGTCTCTGAGGCCCTGAGTTCGATTCTCAGCAGCGCAAGATGGGAGAAGGACGTGGCAACGGATCCCAAAGCAATCCTGAAACAGCCATTGAAAACCCTATGAGGGTCGCTATGAGTCGGACTCGACTCGAAGGCACCTAATAACAACAATGTACTGAAGAGTAAAATTGTAAAAATAATTATTTTTGTGCTTTTGATACTATTTTTTTTATACTTTCTATGCTTGCTTTCTAGACTGCCTTTGTTATGAACTAGGGAAGCCTTTTTTCTTATTTCAGATACATGAGAAATCTAAGAATGAATGTTAAACCATGGAGAAATTTTGGAGATTGAGTTTCTTCTCCAGTTGGATTGTGTTCACAGAGAAGGAAAGAGGGACTCTTATTTATTATATAAAAACTCTAGTGGTTAATTAAATAAGAACATTGTTGGACTCAGATGACACATTTCCAAAGAATGCCTCAGTCACAACAAACTGAGGGATGCATGCTTCACACATTCCATGCTGAGAACACTTCCTGGTATGAGCTGCAGGATTTATAGTGAAAGTAGACTCAGGAAGACTTCATGCTGCGTGGGTAACACCACTCCTTAATCTGCTGATGGCATTGTGGTTAGAAGAAGAAAGGCCTTTCACCTTCTCTCTGGCACTGACAGAAAGTGCACCTAATTCCTAACTCTTGCTGGCACAGTTCAAGGACTAGGGCAGAGTCTCTAATCTGATACGCCACTCCCTGCAGTGCAGAAGAATATCCAGCCACCTCAAATTATCCTTAAGAGTTGTAGGAAGTAATTATTTAATGACTGCCAGGTTCTTTGGATCTTTGTTTTAAATGTGTAGAGCCACTGTTTCTATAAATATTTTTGTTCTCCATATAGGCTTAACAAAGAAGTTGTGATAGTAAATCTAAATAATGTTGACCTTACCCATACATGGTGGAATTATATATCTGCTAAAGCTACTAATGGGCTGGAATTTGGCTCAGTTGGTAGAGTGCTGCTCTGCAGTTTCTGAGGTCCTGAGTTGGATTCCCAGCACCCCCAAAATGGGAGAAGGAAGTGGCAGTCCACTCCCTAGTCAATCCCAAAACAATCAGCCATTGAAAACCCTTTAAGGGTTACTATGAGTCAGAGGACTCCAGGGCATCTAATAATAACAACAAAAGCTACTAAAGGCCTGCAGCCATAGCTGTGGCATTCGATCCCTTCAGATCTCAGAAGCTAAGCAAGGTCAGGCCTGGTTAGTAATTGGATGGGAGACCCTCTGGGAACACCAGGTGCTGTAGGCTTGGGAGAAGGACCTGGCAATCCACTCCCAAACATCAATCTGTCATTGAAAACCCTATGAACAGCAGAGAAGCACCGACAATAGTGTTTCCCCTGTTGTATGTAGGGTCACTATGAGTTGGATACTGACTTGATGGCACCTAACCACAACAACAACAAAGCTACTAATGGGCTGGGATTTGGCTCAGTTGGTAGAGTGCTGTTCTGCAGTCTCTGAGGTCCTGAGTTTGATTCCCAGCATCCCCAAAATGGGAGAAGGATGTGACAGTCCACTCCTGAGGCAATCCCAAAACAGTCAGCCACTGAAAACCCTATGAGGGTCATGATGGCACCTAGCAACAACAACAAAGTTACTAACATTTTATCTAGCTCCTTTATGTTGTTGTTGTTCAGTGCCCTTGAGTAATGTCTGACTTAGCAACTCCCATAGGGTTTTCAATTGCTGATTGTTTCAGGATTGCTTTGGGAGTGGACTGCCTCCTCCTTCCCTCATTTTTGCAGTGCTAGGGATCGAACCCTGGTTCTCAGAGAGTGCAGAGCATCACTCTACTAACTGCACTAAACCCCAGCCCAGCTCATTTACAGAGTCATGTAATTTATCTATAATTTTGTAGCTGGCTTGTGTCTGTTTTATATAATAAATCATCTAGTTTATTATCAATTTGAGAAAGTCACACATGTATATACCATATTTATTGCTATATATCTGTCAATTATTATCTATCTATCCTATATGTATCTGAAATGTCTCCCGTTATAGAACACAGAGCCTTTAAATAGTACTCTCATTGAAATCTAATTAATATTTATAATCAGAGCTAACCACTTCCTTGAGAGATTTAGTAGACAATACTAAATGTAGGTCACCAGCATCTAAGTCTCCCTTATCCCCACTTCACAATCCCTGTCAAATCTCTCTGTCTTCATTATTTGTAACAGTGTCCTTTATTTGCTTTTCCCTGCTTTCCTTTGCTCTGTGTTTCTACTGAAAGATTCAATGCCAGGTCCAGAAATCTCTTCAGCTGATGGTGCTCTGTTCCTCTGTAGCCATCACAGCTTTGTTTATAGAATGTACTTTATAGGCTGTTTTAATGATGTGTTTATAAATGCTTACAACTAGCTCTAAGAAAAGATAAAAACAACGGATTTGTAGCTTTTGACAGTTTTCATGGTGTAATTACTCACCATGGCTGATATCAAGCCACCAATGTGAGAGGGGAAAAGATAGTAAGTACTATAGCATTGCAGTGTTTCCAGTGTACAGATAACAATAGATATGAGACTGTAATTTATGTAAATAAATAAATGGTTCATGTAAATATACTCAAGAATAGAGTAGTAACATATTCAAATAATTAAGAAGTGATGATGAATGAAGATGATTTATTATACTTGTTTTAGTTTAACTAAAGCTTATACAATGTGATTTTTAAAATAACAGCTGTGTTTAGAGGAAGTCTCTAAAATTTCTGAAAATTTAACGGTTATCTCACGCAAACTTGTACAGGCTTACACACACCTCTATTTCATAAAGCCATTGGAAGAGGATAGTTAATTAAGACTAAGTAAGGAAATAAAAACTCAAAGCCAGAAAAAGTACTATAGTTTTAAGTCTAGGGGTTGGGCAAAGCTATAGTTCAGGAAATAAGTCCCAAGGTCAGAAAGCAGGAAGTTTAGCAAAGTCGTGAAACTGTGTCTGTGTTAGTTTCCTTGGGTTGCCATAACAAAGCACCACAAACCAAGTAGCTTAAACAACAGTAATTTATTGTTTTACAGTTCTGAAGGCTAGAAGTCCCAAATCAGGTGTTGGCAGGACCATGCTCCCCCTGAAGCCTCTAGGGGAGGATCCTTCCTTCCTTCTTTCAGCTTCTTGTACACCAAGGTCTTCCTTGTCTTGTGACAGCATAACTCCCATCATTGTGCCTGTCTTCACAAGGCTGAATTCCCTGTCTGCAACCAAATTTGTCTCTTCTTATAAGAACACCATATTGGATTAGGAGAACATCCTACTCCAGTCTATCTTAATTTAGCAAATTATAACGCAATGACTTCCTTCTCCAATAAGATCACACTCTGAGGTACCATAGGGTTAGCACTTCAATACTTTCGAGGGACGCAGTTTGGCCCATTACACTATGGAATAGTGTTGGATTTTAGAGGTATATTTTACACATGAAGCAATGAATAATATGGGAGAACTGGAATCTTTTTGTTTCATACTTGTTTTTATTTGCTAGAGGAATAGAGGTATAAATCTTAAAGCCACAAGGAAGGACAGGTGACAAACTTTTTCTTAGTCACAAAAAATGTATTAAAAAATGGCAGACTAGTCCTCATTACTAACAATCAATAATATGTTAGTTAATAACAGCTGTTATCTTTTTATTTTTTAAAATGTTCTTTAATAAGGTAGAAAGCTAATCACAGATATATACCCTTATCTTGCGACCCAGTAGCATATTCATGGACATAATTCATAAATCTACTTTTGATATCTTTCACCAAATACCCCAATGATGTCTAAAGTTGAATTTGAGGCAGACTCCCACAATATACAGTATAACCATTAAAGTGAACATATAAGGCCTAAAGAAGTATCTTTTTTTATGTCCTACCTTAGAACCTATCCTATGCATTTGATTTGAAAAAGCCTTGACAATTTTTTTGAAGTATTGAATTATTTTCTAAATACATCATGGAAGCCAAACAACTTGAATTATACACTATTGAGGACAGAGAAAAGCAATGGTGAACACTCACACAAGGATAGTGTCTAAGAAGTCAGGGGAGATGTGTTATTTCCACTACAGTTTTGATATGTGAATGTGGCACACGCCATAGAATTCCCACCCAATTGTCCTGGCTTCATGATCTAGACTTGTTTCTGCCAATATTTTATGAATATCTCATTTCTTGCCCGTATCTAGGCTTCTAGCTTCTCTCTTATCCTTGGTGTTAATAGATTTAGAAGGACAGGTGCAACTGCTTTTCAAACCCTGTTGTTGTTGTTAGGTGTCCTAGGAGAAAGAAAATGAGGAATAAAAGTTTTTATACATGTTTCCATTTTAGATGAAAACGGTGATTCTATACAAAGACACAGGAATTATCTGGTATTATTTGGAAACTAAGGCTCAAGAACTTTCCATATTAGAATTGCAGATCTTAGTCTTAGGGCATAAGAACATTACTCTACAGTTGGAAATCAGACTTCTTAAACTATTAACTAGCCGTGCTATGTGTCCAGTGTGTGTATGTTTGGGGGGGGGGTGTCTTTCAAAAATGAGTGTAATTCAATGAGAATACTTTTATGACCATAATGAGACATATAGCATATATGTAGCTTATATAAACATAAGTGCTATAATTACATCTTCAAAATATTAGAGTAGATAGCTACTACTCATTATAGCCTTTTGATGAATCAGTGAGAACCTTTTTTGAAGTAGAAAAACATTTTAAGTCAGAGAACAAGTCACTGTAATAATGTGGGAGGGACTAGAAAAGTGTTACAAGGGTTGCTGCTATGTATGAGCACTGTTTTATGACAGACTCCTGCAGATTTTATACCATTTAATCCTCATAACAATATAGAGACACAATGTTATTAACCCTTGTCTGATTAGATAAATCTGAAACTCCTAGAGGTGAAATCATTCACCCAATGTGCCACGAACATCACGTAAAGAGGTTGGGAGTAAATTTTACTACCAAATTCATCTTGATTTTATTACAATTAAGGGGTTCTATTCCTGAACACGGGCTGGGATTTAGCTCAGTTGGTAGAGCATTGCTCTGCAGTCTCTGAGGTCCCAGGTTCAATTCCCAGCACCGCAAAAAGGGGAGAAGGATGTGGCAATCCACTCCTGAGGCAATCCTGGAAATAGCCATTGAAAACCTTGTAAGGGTTGCTATGAGTCGGACACTACTCAGGGCAACTAACAACAACATTACTGAACACATTTTGCTTATTTGTTTGTTTGCCATGCTAGAGATTCAGCCCAGGGCCTTACTCAGGCTAGGCAAGCACTCTACCACTGAGCTGAACATATACTTTTAAAAAGTCAAAATCATATTATTGTTTCTAATGATTTTGGGGAATTCATATACCAAGCAAGGAAGAACTCAAAAATAGACAAAAAACAAACAAACAAACAAACAAAAAAAACCCAAAAGGAATTAAGAGCATTTGCAGAAGATTCAATGTCAATGACTCTTTAAGGAACATAGAAGGCTATTCCCATTGTTCACCTTGGATGTTCACCTTGGATTTCATATGAACTATCAAATCCTTCTCTACCACCAGGTCAATACTTGAGACCAGGACTTCAAACCCACAAAAAAATGGGTTAGGTTGGGTGCATGTTCAGTACATTAAAACTTAAGAGGGTTCAGGTTCAGTTTGGGTTTGGGTATAAATTTTAATCTTATGTGCAGATAGACTAATACAGTTTTTTCAGTTTTTAAATTGCTAATGATACAAAAACAAACCAAACAACAACAAAATTTTTTTAAAAAATTAAAAGCCACATCCAAGTTTGAGTTTAGTTTTGGGTTCAGGTTGGGGTTCAGATAAATAAATAAATAGGCAAACAAGCTTGAACTGGAACAAATTCGGGGTTTATATTTGAAGCTGTGCCTGAGGCTGTAGTCCTTGGTGGAGCTCAGACATGGATAGATGTAGAAGTTAATGAGTTCATAAGTTGATGACTCTAAGGAAAATGGGTAGCAAAGCATTCATGAAAGTGTGCTTTATGAAAGTTTGTGCAATAATCAGTGCTGAGCAAAAGAGGTTTTGACCTTTTGGCCAGAAATACTGCTCCTTGCCTGTCTGATGTGGTAAATGACAAGGGCATGGCAAATTCCCAGGGGGAAAATATTAAAGAATCCTGACATTCCAGAAGATAAAAGGCAACTGCAAATGCAATTGCTCAATCCCTTCTGTCTTCTTGTGATCTTCCTATGGCCAATCTGTGTATGGTAGCTGATTTGTGGTGGCTGATCCTTGATTCTGTTATAACCTTTGGCTTTAGAAGTTCAAACACTTCAAAGTTTACTTTAAGAACATGCTAACTTCTATTTAAACTTCATTATGTTCTACCAGAAAGTGCCTCATGTTTAGTTTGTTTGTGAGTCACTGTTGGTTCTTAAGAGGTCAATGGAGAAGATCTGATCAGAGCTATCTGAGGAGGCATATCGTAGATAGGATCCCAAAAGCAAGTTGGAGGAGGAACATTTTGGCGTCAGAAACTGAATGACTTTTGGTTCTTCTGTGAGAACCATAATAAATAGAGCACTGAATGTATTCATTTCTTCTGCATGCTATCAACTCCAGACAGATTCCCCAAGCATTTGGGTCAAAGATTCATTAAAAGAATGGTTTAGTTGATATATAACCTGGCATTACATCATTCTGAATTGTGTATGAATAGGGATTTTAAAAAAAGATTTGCTAGTTTGCTGGAATGTAGCCTCTGTTTTATAGAACTTAAGTTTCCTGGTGTAATATAAAACCTTTGCTTTGTATTGTAGCACCGTTCTTAATTACATAAGTGAACTTTGGTTAAAATAGGATATATAGACCAAACCATATTTTACTAAGAAGGCTTTCATTGCCCATTATTTAAACAAGCATTTTATACAGTGATAGAGATATGAAAAAGGAAGACAAAGAAGGGAATTAGATGAAGTCATATTTCACACTTTCAATGAATTCCCAAATGTCCAGTGCTAAGACTCTTTCCTCCCTCTCCTTCTGTTTCCAAAGAGTTTTTTATTAAAATTAGTTTCTAGTTTCATTCATAATTATATTTTTTGTGCTACTATAATTAAGGCAATGGAACAATATTTAGAAATTATAAACTATAAATATTAATTTTAAGAATATTTTCCCTGTTTTCTTTTACCATGACTCTTTTCAATTTCTTCTTGACACTCATTCTCACTTGTTTGTATCATTTCTTTATCTGTATTTACACATCATTGCTGATTGCTGCTTACTTACTCTCTCCGTCCTTCCCTCTCTTTCTTCTTTGCCATTCTCTCTCTCTCTCTCTCTCTCTCTCTCTCTCTCTCTCTTTCTTATGTTTAACAATTTAAACTAGAAATACATTATGTCCTCGTGCTGGTTAAAATAGATTTAAACCTTCCCTTCCCTTTTCCTTTCTTTTCTTCTCCTCTTCTTTCTTTTCCTTTCCCTCCTTCCTCCCTTTCTCTTTTCCTTTCTTTCTTTTTTTTTCTTTCTCCCCCCTCTTTCTTTCTTTCCCCTCTCTCTCTCTTTCTTTCTTCCTTTTTTTTTTTTTTTTTTTTGTCTTGAGACTCGATCTTGCTAAGTTGTATAGGTTGGAGAGGTCTTGAACCTGTGATCCTCCTGCATCACCTCCAGAGTCCCTGGGATTATAGGCGTGAGTAGCTGTGCCCAGACTTAACACTTTCTTTTTAATAATGTTGGCTAGTGTTTGTTACTTACACTGTATCTCAACACAACATACAAGGTAGTTCCTCTTATTGTACCTATGTTACATTTAGTATTTAACTAACTTCCACAAGTTTTCTATTGCTATACATCTAGTTGGGAGAAGGATGTGGCAGTCCACTCCCACAAACAATTCCCAAACAATCAGCCATTGAAAACCATATGAGGGTTGCTATAGGTAGGATGGGACTGGATGGTGCCTAACACCACCACCACAACTAGGAGCTGTGTTTCATCTGAAGATAAGTGCCCCTCTGTATCCATGTGCTTAACCATTATTGAGTGCTTTCTCTTCTTTCTTAATCAAAATCACTATAGATCAGTTGCCTTCCTTCTACTTGGCTCTAATTCTTGGCACATCCTTTGTAACACAGAGAGCCACATGTCCTTATCATCCAGCACCATTTCCTCCCCTTTCTACCTACTAGGGTCTCTGTTCTTGTGTTTGCTGAACCTTGTAGAACAAATCCATTAAATGGGTAGGGAATTTCATGTTCTTCTTTTATAATTTGAAAATTAAACATGCTTTGTTGCTAGAAGAAAGATCATCCAATCCTAGAATTTGTTTTTCCGGAAATAATTTCTATAATTGCTACAGTTTTGGTACTTTCCATCTTCCTTCCCTTTTTTGTTTTGTTTTTTGCCTAGTGCTGGGGTATCTAACACAGGGCTCACACTCTAACCCTGAGCCACATCCTATCCATCTTCTATCCCTTTGAAAGTGGATATGGGAGAGTAACATTACTCTGTAAGATCTGAAAAAGAGCGGACAAACTATCTCAATATGGATCATGCAAAAACATATATCTTTACTTCTGATTTCTGATTTACAACTCAGATAAGATTGACAAATTTTATGAATTCTAATAAGCACCATTTTATTTTATCCTTATAATGTGGCAATTATAGCAAAATTAATGTGCTTTTTAATATTTTAAGAAACAAAAGCACCCAGAGATTTTAAATGAATTAATGAAAATAGTAATTCAACATCATAACTACCTTCTTCATGCTCTTCACTGAGGTAGCTGCTCTGCTGATTTTGTCTCTAATATGAAGTTCTTTGTACTACCTCATGCTACTCCCAGTTCTCTGTTTTCTTTATTCTGTTTATTTTAAAAATCCATTATATATCACCTTTTAAATTACCCCCCACTATACAAATCATTATGTTCAAAATTAAACTTGTTGCATTCTTCAACCCAATCATTTCCTATAATTCTGTAATTTATGGCTCCACAATTTGTGAGCTCAACATCTCCTACCATTTAGAGGTTTGATAATATTTATCATGTCTCTATCTCTTTAAAGTTGCATTCAGTGAATCATCAGACTTCATTGATGTTTTCAGCATTTTTTTGTCTATTTTGATGAACCTGCTGTAGTTTAGATTCATCACCACATAATCACAATTGGATCATAACTGATTTTTCTTCCTGAAATTTTCCTTTTTCATCTAACTTACTAAATACTGTCTCCTAAAACATGCTTTTCTTTAAGTGCCTATAATGGCTCCCTTGCCTCTAGTCTCAATTCTAAATTATTCCTTCTAGCTTACACAGTATGAACTCCGAAGCAGGAAACATACATTACCTATTCAACATAATGTCCCACAACATCATAAAATAAGTTTCTTGCCCCAGTTGGAATGGCTTCCAAATCGTTTCACCCTTACATGCTGCCAGTTTCAACCACTCAGCCTTTATGATAGTGTCCTAGACTTCCCATTTTTTTCTTATATTCCATTCCATTCATCACTACCTCAGATTCATTCTCTCTCTCTTCAGTTCTTTCTTTCCCTTTTTCTATTTTGTCCCTCACTTTCTAATTTCCTTCCTTTGTCACCCATTGCCATGTTTCCTATTCTCACGGATTATATCAGTCCAACAACAACAACAGCAACAGAAATATAAAATATGCAAAAGACATAATTCTGGTGCCTCAAGTCCTCACAGTCAAGGAAATTCAGTGTATCTGCCACATAAGAACTTCAAAGAATTGTTGTATTTGTGGCTGCTCCATTCTGTGAGTCCACACTAACAATTATCGACATTTTAATGATAACCAGAGCAAAATCAGTAGGACCTCTACTGTACAGAACAAAGGATCCGGCTTTGAAGATATAAGAAAGAATAATATATGGCTCTTGATCAAGACACTTATGATATAGTTAGGAAGGTAAGTTGTGCATTTAATTTTTTTAATTCAAATATATATATATACTAATTGACAAAAATGTGGCCCAGATAGAAAGTGATCAAGGGAAGAAGCTATGAACTAGAAAATTCAGAGAATACTTCACAGAGTTAACAGGGATGTCAGTGGTTATTGGGAATAATATGGTTAACTGTAGTGGTTATATGGGGGCAAGATGTTTCATTCTTCTTGATTCCATATTGGTTTTTAGTACATTTTATTTCCTTATAAGTTCTGTCTCGTGGGAGAAGGACATGATAATCCACTCTTGAAGCAATCCTGAAACAATCAGCCATTGAAAACCCTATGAAGGTCTCTATGAGTCAGCAACTAACAACAAGTAGTTCTGTCTCACTTTATGATATTCTTCTCCGTCATGGTGAATATATCATTTTTTTTATTTCCTACAGCATCTAGAACTGATTGAGACAATAAGTGACCATCAGTTGTTTGTGTATTTGCATTAAACTTCCAGACAATAATATTGTGAATTTGAGTGTTTCACTATCAAGTTACTGATTCTTATAAGTCACCCAAGCTATATGATTTCAATTTTATAGTTGGGGAAACCAATGCATAAATCTATCAAGGATTTTTCAGTGATGTTAGAAGATTCCTCAGTGACCTGATATTGTTGCACTCACACCGTCCCATTGTTCATTAATATTCCTTGGCTATATCTGTGAGAGATTATCATTTTCTGTGTTTGTGAATAATTTTATCTTCAAATACTATATACACAGACTTAGTGGAAGCTGCCAACAATAGCACTATTCTTAGTTGTATTGTTTGCTTTCATTAAATATTTCTTAGGCAAATATGTTTCCTAAACCTCACTTTCTGAGCCATGTGGTGAAAGACATAGAAAAGCCTAACTAGGGAAAAATTGAATTGGGTTTCAGAGTACTTATACTTTAATCTAGGCTTTGGCTTCTGTGAAAGTTCCTTAACCTATCTGAATCTAGTGTTCATCATCTACACTATAAACTAATAAAACCTGTATCACAAGATTCATTGGAGGGTTAAATTAATTTTGCCATACCACCTTGTTTAAGAAAAGTGACCTCTCTTAGCTAGCCTAGAGGTGCATACCTGTAATCCTAGCACTAGAGAGGCTGAGGCAAGATGATCGAGAGTTCATGGCAAGCCTGGGTTATATAGCAAGACTCTGTCTCAGAGAAAGATAAAAGAGAAAGATGATCTCTTTCTTCACATAAGATTTTACTTCTACAAAAGAAAAATTGATAGCACATAAAACACTAGACCATTCTCATCTTAAATTAGGAATTCTACAGTAATTAAATTCAGAAAGGATGATGAGCACAGGTTTACTATTGTATCTTTTCCATATAGCCCAAAGGATGAGTGAGAAGACCTATGTTGTTTCTGAGTGAGATTTCTGAAGAAACTCAGGCCTCAGCATTGCTCATGTGTTTGGCCTTAATTTTATATGCTTAGTAGTACATGGAATGAGTGGAACTTCTTTAAATGGCCAAGGCACACATTTTGAGGCCCTCAGCTCTGTTAACATGATATAGGGAAGCAAAGCAAACACTTTAAATTAAAGACAGCTGCCAAAGTTTCCCAGAAACCATGGTGTGGATTCTGTTGTCATAGTAATCCAGCCATTGTTTGTGTTTTGTTTGATTTCAGTCACACAAAGCACTGTCTACTGTGCTACATGGGTTTATGTGTGTGTGTGTGTGTGTGTGTAAGTCAGAGAGAGATGACAGTGTACTAAGTATTGTATTTCTGCCACTTAGGACACATTGCGTCATAGAGCTTCTATCCCATCTCATTACCACAAGACAGGAAAGTTGAATAAAAGAGGATTAACCATGAAGGTTTTCTACTATTATGTTTTACTCACATCTTATGCTATTTCAGGGCAAATAAAGAATGTTTGAATATTTGAGAGGTCAACTAGAGGATATGAGAAGAAAAATGGAGCAACTTGTGTTTAGGAAAATGGGTGTATGAATATGCTTTCTTTCTATTTCTATTATTTCTATTTCTATTATTTTCTATTTATAACAGTTGTTCAGTGTTATAAATTCTTGTTCTTCATACTATCAGTAATTTCACCCAAAATTTGTTTCTTTACAAAAAAGAAAAGAAAAAAAGAACACTCACTACCAACAAAAACAACCCTTCAGTGTTGACATAAAGAGGAAGAGGTAGAAAGTTGACATTCAAATATCTTTTGAAAGAAAAAGACTATTAATTATTGATGAAGTAAAGATTTCAAGAAGCATGTAAAATTAGTGTCCTATTTTCCTCTATTTATAAAAGAAGGCTGTTGCAGGGAGGCGTCTCTATTTGCTTCCAGAATTTGGGCCAGAGAATATCGTCCTCTCTATTGAGGGCTGAAAAAAAGTGTCTCAATAGATTTTTATTGAATCTTTAATGTGCCATGAATCTGAGCTTGCTTACCAAAGCTGTTGATAAAGTCAAACATGTTAATAGCCTTGATGCCTATACAGATGCACACACATGAGATTTTTAATGCTATTTCAGCCATGAAGCTGTTTCCTATATGATTACCTCTGTCTTTTGATTACTTACCATATACTTTACTTATCTTATTTCAGTTAATCTTCAGACTATTATAATCCCATTTAGCAGATGGAAACAGCATATCCCAGAGAGAAAAAATAACTTGCCTGAGTTCACCTAGAATCTGTTAAGTTCTATGTGACTTCAAAACCTTTTCATATATGACACCATCATTTCCTGAAAGTCTTGGTTCACTAGGAGGTCATTATGTGTTAAAGAATATGACTGACTATATATATTTGCTTACATATTTACCCTGCTTCTATATGTATAGTACTTCAAGAGCTTAGGCCACCATCTACTCTATTGCTCCATAGAATACAAAACAAAATAACATTAAAATGATGGGCGCAAAGAAGTTTGGATTAAGTGAAGAATTTAGTGCTTAACTAAGTGAAAGTATTTGAGATTTATGGAATGGATAAATCTACCATGCACTCATCACAATAACAGGGAAGCCAATTCAACAAAATATTTCAGTGACTATTTTAACAAGGATCAACATTTGTGTATCTTATGAGAGAAATTATATGCTACAGTGCTAATCCTGAATTTGGGGATTTTTAAAATCTCCAGAATTTATTACTCCAAACAGACAGAAGTCTACTAGAATGTTTCCCAAAATATACTATGGGAAATATTATCTAATAATGTTAAAGAAAACATGTGGAAAAGGGCATTCAGTAGTCTAATCAAATTTGGAAGAATTTCATCAAAAGGTTTTTTAAATGGTCAAGTACATTTTAAATCTCCTAAAGGAGACAGAGTTTACAGTTTCTCCTAAATTCTTGGAGCCATGAAATCCACTTTTCTTAGAAATTTTGTGATATTGTTTCTCATAAAACATTTAGTGAAATATTTTCTACAGTTAAGTGAAAATAAATAGCACTCATATTAATCAGTTGTAATAGAAAATTTGTAGATGAAATGGATCTTTGCTGTGTACTTATTGGACTATTAATATGGCTGATGAACAAAGTATTTTATAAATCATTATAGATTATTATCACTAAGCATATGATGAGTTTTTATGTACTCAGTTTCAGTACATAAACTGTAGATGCATCTTAAGGAAACAAGAATTTTCTGTCATTCATTTCTCCATCTGATTCTATGAGTACTTTAAAACTTAGGATATTGTGAACAATGAGCTGTAGAAATTATCTTTCTCAAACTCTCACACAGATCCCCTTGCCCCAAATCAAAGAAAACAAAATATTCATCTCACTTTTCATCTTTTGCATTAGAAAAAGAGGTGTTTTTTATTTTATAGGTGTTTCTGCCTTATATTAACCCTTCTTTTATGTGTTAGCATGTTAGAAAATCCAAAATTGAAACTTACACTTTAAGATAAAGAAGTAACCTATCTTGGCAAGCTTATTTTAAAATGCAGTTGCTTCCTGATGAGTATACAACTTTGAATGACTTTTTCCAACAGCCTCAACAGAACTCAAGTTGAAATGAAGAACTAGGATGGTTAGTTTGATGTTTTTGCAAGTTTGGTAGGATTAAGGGGGAAAAAAGATAGGAATTTGAGAATATTGACAAAAATGAGACTGAAGGGCCAGGTTATAGGTCCTACTATGGAAAGAGATCGCTAAAAATAGGTAAAGTTCTAGAACTACAGAATCAGAGAGCTTTAGGGTTTCCAAAACAGTATATGAAATCCTGGGAAATAAACTTGTCAAATGCCATATGGACATTTGTTGTTGTTGTCAGGTGGTCTCATAGTCAACTCATAGCTACCCTATAGACAATAGAACAAAACACTCTCTGACACTGTGCCATGCACAGCACAATGTCAGTGCTCCTCTGCTATCCACAAGGTTTTCAATGGCTGATTGTTTCAGGAGTTGGCTGCCAGGTCCTTCTCCTGTTTTTGTGGTGCTGGGGATCAAACACAGGGCCACAGAGCATGCAGGGCAGCACTCTACCAACTGAGCTAATCCCCGGACATGGACAGTTAGAGTTAGGAAAATAAGTCAGATCTCCTTGCCTCGGCTTGGACTTCCTTCTATGTTGTCTCTAGATAGGAGGTCCTTAGTACTCTTTGGCTCTCTGGTGACATGAGGTTAATTATTCTACCATCATTCATTGAAAAAATAATTTTTTGAAAGGTACCTATTAATATTTTTTAGAAAAAAATTCCTAAAATATCAAGAGAGTCATCACCTCTGAAGAATATCAGTGATCTTTCTAGTTTTTCTAGGAACAAAGTTCAGAGAAAAAAAAAAGCCACAAAAAGTATATCTTATTCATTTCATGTGAGTATTGATGAATATTTAGCTATTCTTTTATACATAAAAGTCTGCAATGCATATAATTTTCTAATAGAAAACATTTTACAAATTATTCTCAGAAAATCCACAAACATCATTTGAGCCTACAAGGAGGGTAGTTTAACACTTCTCTGAAAATTCTATTATGGAGTATATGAACTATTTTCCCTAGTGTTTTGACTTAATTTGAAGTTCTTTTATGAACATTAAGTTGAATGTAATATTTTACTGTAAACATAATGAATTGGGATTCTTATGACTTATACAAATTCATTAATTATGGTCTAGTCTGTGTATAAGTAACTGCTACAAAGACAGAATGCACTCTAGTTACCTTGGTCCTTGTGCTTTGTGATAGACTAATATTCATCTGTTATCCTAGATCTTGAACTACCAATGCTTATATTATAATCATCCAACTGAATATGTATGTGTTTCCTAACCCACATTGAGCATGAGTTGAATCTAACTGCCATTAAGTTTTTGGGAAATGTGATTACCAAAAATATGTATGTGGTCTCTAAAATGTATTTTCTTACCTTCTCCCAGTATGAATACATATTTGATATGTAAATAAAGAAGTGTAGATTCAAATAAGCGGGGTTAGGGATGCTATTTGTTAAGTAAATCTTTAGATTCATTTTATCACAATAATAGAAAATATATATATGGTGAAGTATACAGTATTATCAGCTTCATATTTAGATTCTTTTTTCTTTTCTTTCTTTTTTTTTCTTTTTTTGTGGTACTGGGTTGCTGAACGCAGGTCCTCACGCATACTTTCCAGGCACTCCACCACTGAGAAGCACCATTACCCTCTTTTTTATTTTATTATTTTGTCTTGAGACAAATTCTTGCTAAGTTATGCAGGCTGCCTCTGTCTTTGAACTTGCAATTCTCCTGCCTCCACCTCCTGAATCTCTGAGATTATAGATGTGCACTACCATGTCTGACCCTATTTAGAATTAATATTATGTTAAAACAGACGGCATAAACATTTATAAGAGATAACACAACTTTATACTTGTAAATTCCTATTGAAATTATATTCCATAGTCAAGATAAGATGGAGCCAGCACACTCAACCCCACACCTCATATTGAATATAACTAAAAGCCTGCACAGACTTCATAGTTAGTGGTCTTGAGGACTCTTATAATCTAGCAGTAGTAGGCATTAAGAAAAGAAAGAACTCAAAATATGAATGTTACCAAGTTGAGAACCTTACTTCCTTTTGTTTTATTTGCCTATTTTTATGTTTCTTCCTTGTACTCAAATGAGGCCTAAATCTAGAACTGTGTTCTAGGTTAGAACAGTAAGAGCTCCAAAGAAACGTCTCTCGATATTGTCTAAGATGTGACAAAATGAGCCCATAGGGACAGAGACTAGGGTAAACTCTTGCATTTTTGTTATCTTTTTGTTTTGTTCTTTTCTTTCTCTCATGCCACTGTTTCTCTATGCTGCAATTCCAGTGTCTGAGGTGGTAATGGGTCAATGATAGTATCAATTCCTGGCAGAAAAAAAAAAACTCTAAAGAACAGGAATTCCTTTTTCTAACCAGAGGACATAGGTCCAGAGAAAATAGGGAGAATTTCTGTTATTCTTTTTCTCTTGATCCTCTTGCCAGCTGGCCCTGGTTGCCACTCAGTAATAGGAAGTGTACAGTATAGCAGAGAGACTAAACCCTTGTCTCTCTAACCAGAGACAAGAAAGGAGGATTCCTAAAAGCTAGAATGTGTTGGAAAAACTGAGAAGAGAAGAATCCTGGGCAAATCATCTCATAAATGTACATGAATTTCTGAGTCATGGGTGGATCTGAGGCTAACCAGCACAACAAAGTCTTTGACAACTGAAGTGTGGGATAGAATAGATGTCACTGTGCAGCAAGAACTGTGGATGGTGAATTGACATTAAAACCATAGTCCACAGAATATGAGTCAAAACATAGGGAGAATCTAATCTGCTTGACAAAACATCAACATTCACCTTAGGGTTTAAAAAGGTTACATAGGTAAAAGGTAAAAGGATAAAAGAAGATATGCATTTCAAATGCCAGCCAAAAGGAAGCTGGAAGAGATGTATTCATATCAAAGTAGGCTTCAATGAAAGGAAAAATAAATTTTTAAAAGAGGAATTATGATGTAATGATGAATAGGTCAGTTCATGAAGACAACCTAACAATTCTAAATGTGTGTGATTTTTAACAATGAAAGTTGAAAATACATGAAGCAAAACCAGATAGAATTGAAACAAAAATAAATCTACAATGACTGTGAAGACTTCAATATTTGTCTTTTAGCTTTTAATAAAGCAAGGTGACAGAAACAAAGCAAGTATAAAGAAGAAATGAACAATACCATCAACCAATAGAACACTTATAGGACATTCCACCCAAACAACAGTAGAATATACTTTCTTTTTAAGTCCATGAAACATTTAGTCAGCCAAACTCATTCCTCAGTTGTAAAACAAAAATTCACAAGTTTAAAAGAGTTTAATTCATACAAAGTATATTCTCTGACAATAATGTAATTACAGCAGAAATCAGTAAAATATAAGTATCTGGAAAATCTCAATATTTACAAAAACCTTTAAAAAATCATTTCAAATATTCTGTGAGATGAAAGATGAAGCTTCCAAGGGAACTAGAAAAATATTTTGGGATGAACTAAAATGTAAATAAAATATATGAAAATACATAAAATTGAGCTAAAGCAGTACTCAGAAAAAAATTTATAGTAGTAAATTTATAGCCTGTATCAGAACATGCTCTGTGTTTCTCAAGCTTAAGAAAGTAAAGAAAAAATTGAAGCTAAGAATGCCAATGTGAAAGATTCTACGGGGAAAATATTAAATGATGCAGGAAACATCAAAAAAAGATGGAAGGAACACACAGAGTCATTATAAAAAAAAAGAAGAATTGGTAGATGACGAACCATTTCAAGATGTGGCATATGAAGAGGAACCAATAGTATGGAAGGACCAAGTGGAAGCTGCCTTGAAAGAACTGGCAAAACACAAGGCTCCAGGAATTTATGGAATACCAGTAGAGATGTTTCAGCAAACAGAATGCAGCATTGGAGGTGTTAATATGTTTATGCCAACAGATTTGGAAAATAGCTAACTGGCCAACTGACTGGAAGAGATCCATATTTGTGTCTATTCCCAAAAAAGGGGACCCCACTGAATGTGGAGATTATCGAACAATATCATTAATATCACAAACAAGCAAAATTTTACTAAAGATCATTCAAAAGCAACTGCAGCAGTATATAGACAGGGAATTGCTGGAAAACCAAGCCAGTTTCAAAAGAGAGTGGGGAACCAGAGACATCATTGCTGATGTTAGGTGAATATTAGCCAAAAGCAGAGAATATCAGAAAGATGTCTATCTATGTTTTACTGAGTATGCAAAGGCATTTGACTGTGTGTATCATAACAAATTATGGATAACACTGTGAATAATGGGAATACCAGAGTACCTAACTGTACTCATGAGGAATCTGTACATGAACCAGGAGGCAGTTGTTCGAATAGAACAAGAAAACATTGCTTGTTTTAAAGTTGAGAAAGGTGTACATCAGGGCTGTATACTTTCACCACATCTCTCTAATTTATATGCTGAGTAAATAATCCGAGAATATGGACTTTATGAGGAAGAATGCAGCATCAGGATTGGAGACAGACTCATTAACAACTTGCATTATGCAGGTGACACAACTCTGCTTGCTGGAAATAAAGAGGATTGAAAACATTTACTGATGAAGATCAAAGATCATAGCCTTCAGTATGGGTTGTGACTGAATATCAACAAAACAAAAATCCTTACAACTGGGTCAGTATGCAACTTCACAATAAATAGAGAAAAAATTGAGGTTGTCCATGATTTTGCTTTGCTTGGCTCTCCAGTCAATACCCATGGAGGCAGTAGTCAAGAAATCAAAAGACATTACTTTGGGAAAAGCTGTGGCAAAAGTTCTTTTTAGAGTATTGAAAAGTAAAGATGTCACATTGAACATGAAGGTGTGCCTAACTCATGCTGTGGTGTTTTCAGTCACACCATATGGTTGTGAAATCTGGACATTGAACAAGGGAGACAGAAAAAGAATTAATGCTTTTGAACTATGGTGCTGGAGATGAATATTGAATATGCCATGGACTGCCAAAAGAACCAACAGATCTGTCCTAGAAGAAGTATAACCAGAGTGCTCCTTGGAAGTAAGGATGGCTAGACAATGTCTTACATATTTCAGATGTGTAGTCAGGAGAGACCAATCCCTGGAGAAAGACATCATGTTTGGGAGAGTGGCAGATCAGTGAAAAAAAGGAAAACTCTCCACCCAGTGGATGGGCACAGGGTCTGCAACAATGGGCTTAAACATAAATAAGATCAGGTGCCTGGCCCAGAATAGGGAAGTATTTTCATCTGCTATTGCTATGAGTTGGACTCAACTCTATGGCACCTAACAACAACAACATCAGAAAAGAAGAAAATTCTCAAATAGAAATTAAGTTTCTGCGGTAAGAAGCTAGAAAATGAAGAGAAATATTAACCTGAAGCAGAAAGAATTAAATAATGCCAATAAGGTCAGAAATCAATTAAATTGAAAACAGAAAAAGCTAGAGGAAAGCCTATGAAATAAAAAATTATTTCTTCTAACAAATCAGTATAGCTGAAAAATTTCTAGCTGGAATGACCAAGTAAACAATGAGAAAAGAACAAATTATCCCTATCAACAATAATCAACAATAAAAGAGGATATAACACTATAGACAATAACAGCTCTATGGACATAGTTCAACAATGTAGATAAACTGGATCAATTTCTTGAGAGCCATAAGTACCAAAACTCACTGAAGTAGATAGCCAGAAGAGATCTCTATCACAGGAGTTGAATTTGTAGTTTAAAATATTTTTTAAAAATCCCCTAATCCCAAATGATTTCACTGATGATTTTTATCAAAATGTTTTTGGGAAAAAATCATACCATTCTATATAATATTATCCAGGAACTTAAAGAGAGAGTACATCCAAATTCATTTTGTAAGGTCAGAATTACCTTGAAAAAAATATCACCAGAAGAAAATATCTAGAAACCAATTTCCCTCCTAAATATAGGCACAGAAGTCCTCAACAAAATATTAATCAAATGTAGCTGCACATAAAATAAACATGTAACAGTCATGTGAGACTTACCCTAAGATGCAAGGTTAGTTCAACATTTGAAAAACAATCTATGTAATCCACTATACTAATAGACTAAACAGGTAAAGCACATGATTATAAGTATGCCTGCAGAAAAAGTGTTTGGCAAAATTTAACATGTGTTCATAATAAAAAAAAAACTTTGAAGAAATAAAGATGCAAGAGAGTTTCCTTTTGCTGATAATGAGCATCTACCTTGAGCTAACATTACACTTAATGAATAAAGGCCAATCTTTTTACTCCTGAGAGGTAGTATGTCCACTATCCCCCATGACTATTCAACAAGAAGGTTTGCCAGTGTAATAGGGCAAGCAAAAACTAACAAACACATTGGAAAGGAAAATGTGAAATTATCCCTATGTTAAGATGACATGGTGATCTACATGGAAAATCCCAAGGATTCTACAAAAAAAAAAAAAGATTGTAGAAATAGTATGTAACAGGTTCCCACTATACACTATCAACTTACAAAAATTAACAATATTTATTTATATTCCTTGCAATAAACAGTTGACATTTGCAATAAAAATATATTGTATGGTATCTTTGAATACTAATATACTTAAGTATACAAATATAACAAAATGTTCAGGGTCTGTACATCAAGAAGCACAAAACTATGATTTTAGTAAAAGGAAAGAGTAACAAATAAATGGAGAAATATACATGAGTTATGAAATTGAATACTCAACACAGGTGAGATGTCAATTCTGTACAGACTGATGTATAGATTGAATGAAAGTTACATCAAAATAACATGATATTTTTCATTTTTAGAAAAGCCAATTCTGAAATGTAAATGGAAAGCCAAAAAGAAGTAGAATGGCCAAAATAACTTTATAAAAGATAAAGAGAATTTAGGCTACTTGATGTTAAGATGTACTCTGCAATTACATTATCAAAATAATGTCATATTAGGAAAGGTGTAGACACATAGATCATGAAATAGAATAGAGTCCAGAAATGAAGGTAACTCAATGGAAAGATGACAGTCTTTTCAACAAATTATATTGAAATGATTGGACTTCCATATGCAAAAAATGGTGAACCTCAATCTATGCCTCAGACATTATACAAAACCAAAAATGGTTTAGATATCTAACTTTAAAATGTAAAACATCAAAACTTTTTGAAGAAAACGTAAGACAAAATATTTGTGACCTCGTTAGGCAAACTGCATATTTGACGAAGGATTTATTGATAGAATATATATTTTAAAACCTCTCAAAACTAAAAATCATTAGACAACAAACAACCCAGTTAAAAGTAAGCAAACAATCTGAACAGATCCTTCACTAAAGATATGTGGATGACAAATAAGTACTGCAAGGTGTTCAACCCCTTTAGCCATTGTTCTTATTGTTAGGTGTCTTCAAGTTGGGTCCAGGTCATAGCAACCCTATGTACAATGGAATGAATTACTGACCAACAATGTGCCATGCCCGGCACTATGTCAGTGCCTCTCTATTCATAGGGTTTTTGGTGGCTGATTGTTTTGGGACTGTGTCAGGAGTGGGATGCCAAATCCTTCTCTTGTTTTATGTGGTACTGGGGATCGAGCCCAAGGCCTCAGAGAATATAGAGCAGCACTCTACCAACTGAGCTAAACCCCAGCCCATTAGCCATTAGGGAGATTCAAAATAAACCAAAAATTGTTGTTGTTGTTAGGTGCCATCGAATCAGTATCCAACTCATAGCCACCCTGTGTACAACAGGTGAAACACTATTGTCAGTGCTTCTCTGCTGTTCATAGGGTTTTCAATGGCAGATTGATTTTTTGGGAGGGGGTTGCCAGGTCCTTCTTCCAAAACCAAAAATAAGGTAACCAAAATACCTACTTTTATGGGGTTTTCTAGCAACACTAACATTAATTTTTCAGTTTACTTATTTTAGGAGAGGTCAGAGCACTGCTGGTCTTATTGATATGCTATCTAATGGAAATCAGTGAGAATGATATTTTGGACCTCACTCTACATCATAAAAAGCCTTGTAATTTCTCTCTGGACCTCTTGGAGCCCACACTCTCCTAATGTCTGTTATGGAGAAAGCAATGATACAGTAAAGGTAAGCCACATTGAATCCACCTTGTGTGGCTAGAAAGTCACGAGAGCCAGCCCCCAGAAGTTACAGCTATCCAAGCCCAGGCACTGGGCATGTGAATGAGGGGTCCCTCTTTAATAGTACAGCCCCAATAGACTCCTCATGGAGAAGAACCCAGACTTCGGGCATTTATCCACAACAAAGTCACACTACGCATCTCTACTTATTCTAAACATCCAGCTGAACCCCAAATATTACGGATTAGTCTGTTGCTTATTTGGCAAAAAGAGTAATGGAGGTTCATTGTTTCATAGTTTTAAGCTAACATTTACTAAGAAATCATCATAAACCAGGTGCTATACTAAATATTTTGTATGCCTAATCTCTGCTAATCCACATAACCCTGGGAGGAAATTGCTATCACAATGCACTATCATCATTTTATGGATGACAAAATTGATACAGCAATAGAACATGTATGTCCCCAAGATGATTTTCTTGGTAGATGAAATTACTTTTGCTAAATATTGTATTTGAGCTTCCCTCTGTTCAGGATTATGTAGCCAGTTCTAATGAGCTCAGGAATTGATATTAGGCATGTGGGTGGAAGTGATGTGTGATATTTCCAGGAAGAAGCTTCCAGAGCATAGTTTTCTGTTCTTGTTTTCCCTCTTTCTTTTTTTTTCTCTTTTTTTATTAGAAATTTTTAATGTACATCATAATGTGATTCATTTTGACATGCTTTTCGTTGTGATGTTTTTCATATATGCAATTTGATAAGCATTATTCATATAGGTTACCCCTTGCCCTCCTCTATGTTCCCCCCTCCCCCTTCCTATCTAAGTTTCCCATCCAAGTCTTCTCTATCTTTTACTATATAGTATTTTTCTATATGTCCTTGGGTTCCATTTCTGTTTAATATAGAAACTTTTCATGTAGTGGTCTTTGTTTCTATCTTGTTAGAACAATTACATGCGATTTCTAGTCCATTTATATTGACCTCATTCTTATCTTCCCTCCCCCCCTTTTAATGTGATCTGATCTTTGAGTAGGAGTTTTCCTTCTTGTAACTTTGAGTCAGCTCTCTCATATGAGTGAGAACATGTGTTGTTTCTCTTTCTGAGCTTGTGTTCATTCACTTAAAATAATTTTCTCTAATTCCATCCATTTTGCTGCAAATGACCCTATTTCATTTTTCTTGATTGCTGAATAGTATTCCATTGTGTATATATACCATAGTTTTTTTATCCATTCTTCTGTTGAAGGGCAC
>VMDO01024018.1:0-30479 GCA_007922755.1 Pedetes capensis
CTGGTTAGTACCTGGATGGGAGACCGCCTGGGAACACCAGAAGCTGTAGGCTTGGGAGAAGGACCTGGCAACCCCCTCCCAAAAATCAATCTGCCATTGAAAACCCTATGAACAGCAGAGAAGCACTGACAATAGTGTTTCCCCTGTTGTACAGAGGGTCGCTATGAGTCAGATACCAACTAGACGGCACCTAACAACAACAACAACCACTGAATAGAAATCTGGCAAATCTAATAGTCACTTCACTTAATTTCTCTTAGATTAAAATACTGAGAAAAAAGTGAGGTTTTCCTTGGAATATCTACCCACCTACTCTAAGGGTTGTTGTTGTTGAGTGCTGTCCAGACGGTGCCCACTCATAGTGACCTTAAGTACAACAGGTGAAACTCTGTTGTCAGTGCTTTTCTGCTATCCAGAGGTGGGTGGGAGCTTTTCTGCTATCCAGAAGTGGGAATTGGTTGCCAGCTCCTTCTCCCAAGCCTACACCACCTGATGTTCCCAGGCAGTCTCCCATCCAAGTACTAACCAGGCCCAACCCTGCTTAGCTTCCGAGAGATGCCACAGTGATATAGCTGCAGGGACTGTAAGGATAGCCAATACATAGTGATGATCAGACACTATTCCAAACACCTCACTCATAATAACTCATTTAATCCTCACAACTGCCTTCAGACGCTGAGAATGTTTTTCAAAGGAGGAAACATTTTACCACAGGGATAAAATATTATTAAAATTGGGTTATTCTCAGGGTTATCAGTCAAAGACATATGAGTTATGAATAGATGTGGCTATGCATAACACAATACTTAATTAGCAGTAGCTTAAACGAGTAAAAGTTTCTCTCTATCATGCAACAGAAATTCCACTGGAAGGCATTTCATGGCTGGCACAGAAACCCCACAGTGCCTGTCCTTCCATTCAGCTGACCTTTGTGTGTTTTCATGCTTGTTGCCTCACGGTCCAAAATGGCAGCACTGTCTCTGTCAGCATACCTGCAATTCAGGCAGGAAGAAAGGGAAGGACACAGTTTAAAAGTGCCTGTTTGCTGAGTATGTCTTCTTTAAGAAGAAAATAATATCATTTCCTAGTTGCCTTGTTAGAGGTTTCCACTTACACTTCTTTGGCCAGAATAAGGTCATATGACTACTTCTTTTACTTACAAGAAAATCTGGGGAATGTAGGACTTTGTTTTTAGTTTAGACACCTTACTATCCCAAATATAACTGGTACCTTATGTGTAGGCTGTTGGCAGTGCCTCTGATGCTCTTGTTCATGGGTAAACAAGAAATTTGAAGAAAATCAGACTTTATAGAAATGATAGAAATCGGCCTATTCCAGGGTTACCTTAGTATAAAAAGATTTTCAGGCCTTTGTTGTACTTCAGATCTAGATCCAATTTCCTACACATCATTTTTGTTAGAATGATTTTTTGTGTACCACGATATCACCAGAAATCTTCACTAAAAAAAAATTTTAACAGTGATCTTGCAAATCTTATTATCCAAAAAGGTTCAAAATCCATGAGGGTATCTAAACACTCACATACACAAAAACAAAAAAGTTATATCAACCAGTTGGGAACCAAATAAGTAAAGAATATTTTGTGATAATCAGGATTAATTTTGAGGAAAATGATACTATTGGGAATTTAGGAAGAATAAATAACTGACATAATGAAATATTTGCAATATTTTTTTACCTTATGTGAAGGGAATTGTTTTCCCAACAAGATGTGAATATCTGTTACATACATATTAAATCTAATTCTTGTAATTACAATGGGGAGGAAACCTTCAAACACTCTATGGTTTAAATTAAGTTTATCTTCTCTATCCAAACTCTTCATTATCTAGTAGGGGAGCTATAATTCCTACAAGTTCTAAAAGTCTAGAATCCAAAAATGGGTTGAAGTTATTTTTGCTGCCATCCTGAGGCAATATAACCACCTAGTAGTATTCTCTACAGAAAATAATATAATACAAATATGAAAAAATTAACTAACACCTTTAAAATGGTTAGAACTGCACAGCTAAACATACACCATGAGTCTTATAGAAGATGGTTGCATTTCACTTCTCATTTTAAGTTCTTTAGGTTGGGTTGGTTTTTACAGATGTATAGTTGGAGGGAGAACTCAAGGCTTCTGCTTTCAGTGAGGGAAGCTCCTTTTCTGTGCATCCTCCAGCCAGGAACGCCTTCCCTCCCTTGCCTACCTTGTTGGAATTTCTGCATTCTGCAAAGCTACACCTGCAAAGCCTTCTGACACCCTCCATCCACCTCCCTCCTTCCCCATACTCTGATTAAATTCATTGTAGCATCACACGTGTGGAGAGTGGCCTTATAATTCATCATAAAAACCAGTACTATTTTAAGTAGAAAGAGACACTAATATTTTTCCAAGTCAACAGGAGTCAATCTGAAAAATCCCAGGCAACTCAAGATGCATAGCCACCAAATCCATCACTTCCAGGAGGTCAAAATCATCAAAGTAGTTTCCTAGTTCTTTCCTAGATCCATTTGTATTTCAACACATGTCTGAACGCAACCTACACACTGTAAGAAAACTGCCCTTTAGAGTTTTCTCTCTCATCTGATGGCCATTTTTCCACAAAGAACCACTACATTTTAAGATTGCACACCTTGTAGGGATGGAAGATGATGCTGAGCTGCTGCAGGTTCGTGACCCAGCTGAGCAATGGGTGCCCTCTGGGTGGCCTCCACATGCACACAGTTAAAGTACTACTCAGCAAAGTGTCCTCATCGTTTCACAAGTTAAAGCATGAATGTTGAATGTATAGTAATTATTTATTGCTCAGACCTTCATTAAAATTCAGGACTTCATGGTTTCAGTGAAGGCCTTGTTCAAGCATTTGAGCTGCTATGAAGCCATTTTTTTTTCTTAGAAAAACTGTTTATGGGACTAGTTTATGGGAATTCCAATGGTCCATTTCCATCCATATATGTGACATGTAAGACTATTTGTGACTAGGCCCATCTTTATACTCTTCACCACCAAATTTCTGGAAATTTTCTCTGTACACTTTTCTTCATATGCATTTCTCATGCTACAGTCTTCTGGCTTCAGTACCCTCTGAACCACAAAAACAGTTCTGATAAAGGCCAATGACAAACCCTGGATTGGGAAAGCCATCAGAAGCTTTTTCTGCCATTATTATATCTGACGTCATCCTACTGACCATCTCGTCTTTGTTGGTTGTCCAGTCATTCTGGTTTGTGATCTCATTGGTACCCCCTCCCTTACTACCCTTGAATACCAGTGTGCTCCAAGCTTCTTCTCCAGATAGTCTTTTCCCCTTATCCTCACATTCTTCCTTGGCAAACATATTGATTTCCATGGCTTCACTCAATACTACATAAGCAGCATTCATGTGTTCTAAATTTTCCAACCAGTTCCAAATTATTCTATTTTATTACTTCTGTGAAAGGTATTTTTGTTATGAAACTAAATGTGATTTAATTTTGGAGTTTCATAGGTTTGTTATTGCAGGAGGAAGTTTCTTGTAAAGGGATGAATTCAGCTCCCTCTTATAGACCCTCTCTCTCTCTCTCTCTCTCTCTCTCTCTCTCTCTCCCTCTCTCTCTCTCTCTTTCTCTCTCTCTCTCCCCCTCTCCTTTCCACTTCCACTTCCATGAGAAACAAGAATGCCCTTGCCAAATGCTGGCTTCTCACTCTTGGACTTCCCAGCTTCCAGAACTTTGAGAACTTATTTATAAATAAACAGAATAAAGAGAACTTTATTCTAAATTACCCAGTCTCAGGTATTCTGTTATAGCTGCACCAAATGGGCTATGACACTATGTAAGAACTCTTCTATGAGTACAGCACTAGGAAGATTTTATCCTAACAAACTTGCACACATCCTTTTACTAGCTAATGGCAGCTACATTTTTCACATTCCATCTGCCTACTAAGAAGCATCTAATAATAACATCAACATAAGTCAGATATTATTGATTGGTAGCCTTTTTTTAGGCTCGAGGTAAATTCTATTCTTTGATCTCTGTCTTAATGATCATATTGAGTCTATGACATTTGTTAGCCTCAAATCCTTTTAAATTTTAAATGTTCCTTTAGATATTATAAATGTTAAATAAATAGAAACACACAAGGAACATTTTCTAGCTGCATCCTCACTGTGCCTGTCACCATGTCCCCCATGTAGTCAGCTGAATAAATAGTTCTTGATAAATGGTATCAAAGCTAATTAATTCAGCCAAAATAGAAACATTGTAATATTTTAAAAGCTCAACTAATTGTAAAGCTGGCCTCGGTTATATTAATAAATCCTATGGTTAAAAATAAACAAAATTATTTTCAATTGTATTAATATTCAAAGAAATACAAATCAATATGTTGTTGTTAGGTGCCGTCGAGTCGTATCCGACTCAGCGACCCTCATAGGGTTTTCAATGGCTGACTGTTTCGGGATTGCCTTGGGAGTGGATTGCCAGGTCCTTCTCCCATTTTTGTGGTGCTGGGAATCAAACTCGGGACCTCAGAGGCTGCAGCGCAGCACTCTACCAACTGAGCTAAATCCCAGCCCTGCTAGTATGTAACTTATCATTTAAAAAATCTTTTCTAATTGTGTAGTCCAAGAATATTAGTTTAGTATATTGATTTGTGGGCTGGGATTTAGCTCAGTTGGTAGAGCACTGCGCTGCAGCCTCTGAGGTCCTGAGTTCGATTCCCAGCACCGCAAAATGGGAGAAGGACCTGGCAATCCACTCCCAAGGCAATCCCGAAACAGTCTGCCATTGAAAACCCTATGAGGGTCGCTATGAGTCAGATACCGACTCGATGGCACCTAACAACAACAATTACATACTAGCAAGTATCTTGAGGAGTAAACAATATTCTAACCACTAGAGCTAACAATGAACAATATTTCTAGAAGAAAATTTGGCAGCATGGATGAAAAGCTTCAAAAATGTTTATATCTTTGATGCTGCAATTATATTCTAAGGATTTTAATCTAAAAAACAATAAATGTACAAAAAATCATACTTTTGAATTTCCATTACAGTAACTTACAATAGTAACAATTGAAAATAACCTAAATATCAAACAATAGGGAAGTGAAAATTGATATAAAAGTTGCAATTTATCAACATTTACACATACCTTCTATCTAGCAATCTTTATCTAGGAACTTACCCAAAGAGAATATGTGAAATGGTACCTATAAAAAGATATTTATTTTGCCATTATTTAAAAGCTCCAACTCAGGGATAGGTAGTAGACCTCTTGCCTCGCATGCACAAAGCCCTAAGTTTAATACCCATGGAGGAAAAAAAAAAAAAACTGCCAAGTATTCTACTGCATGAAGATTCCAAGTTGAGTAGGAATTGGATAATACTTGGAACCTTCATATGTTGGAATACCAGGCAGCTTTTATTTTATTTTATACTAGGGTATTGAACTCAGGCCTTGCAAATGTTAGGCAAGTCCTCCACCACTGAGCTTCACTCTCAGCTTGTTTGTTTGTTTGTTGTTTATTTATTTGAAGACAAGTTCTCACTAAGTTATTCAGGCTGCCTCTGGCCTCAAACTTGTGAACCTCCTGACTAGGTAGCTATTAACTTGATATTATAGAAGAAAATTCACTGGCATGGGAACATGCATTCAATAAATTGTTTAGATGCAAATATAGTCCACAAAACAGCACTTATATAATTATTCTCATAAACAAAACTATGTTAACATTTAAGTACTACACTTAAGATCAGTAAACCTATCCAAGATAAGTACACATTTATGACTTTAAAGCCTAAGTGTGGAACTGCTAACAAAAAAATGTCAGAACCTTCTGAAGAAAGGTATGTTCTTGGTGTGGGTCAGGTGCTTTATGCCATCTGGGCTTAGGTTCTGTTGAGGGGTTCAACAGGATTCTATGACACGTATTTCTCAAGTACCATCAGGAAGGCAGAGGAGCCTTTTATCATCTCTGTGGCCACATACAGACTAGAGCCTGCTTTCCATGTCTTCTGGCTCTGACCACCTTGGGAGCTATCCATGGTTTCTCTATCAGAGAGATTCAGAAGTCGATGAAATTTCTCTCCTTAAAAGAGCCCAACTTCTAGAGCACAGGCAGGAGATACAAGGGAAAGTAGCCCCATCATGCTTTCTATTTGGCTTCTGTACCCCAATTAATGGGCCGCTACCTTACCAAAACCAAAACAAACAAACAAAAAACAGTGTTTTGAGTTCTTGTGTATTTTGCAAATTATTACTTAGATGCACTAAGTGGTACTAGTTCAGCTGGAAAGAGTTAATGTGGGTGGCAAGGTCCCAAAACTAATCCCTTATTCAATTTAATTCTATTTGGAAAATATTACTAAATGTCTTAACACTTCAGGGAACTACACTAAATCTTGTGAAATAACGGCAATGAGCTAATGTTTTGTAAGCATCTATTTGGAGCCAGGTGCCAAGTGCGGACTTCACCTTCCTCATTTCTTGTACTGTCTCAGTCACTCTGGGAGGTAGTTGATGTGATCCCGTGTAACACATGACACAGAGTTGCAGAGCAGAAAGACAGTTGCCTAGGCCTGATTCTAGGTGATAGAGCTAAAATTTGAACTCAGCTACCCTGACACCCAAGGCACAATTTCCCATTATTTACCAGTCTCTATCTTACTGGGTCTGCAGCCATAGCACCCTGGCATCCAATCCCACCTGATCTCAGAAGCTAAGCAGGATTAGCCTGGTTAGTCCTCAGATAGGAGACCACCTGGGAACATCAGGTGCTACAGGCTAGGGAGTAGGACCTGGCAGCCCACTCCTAAAATAATCTGCCATTGAAAGCCCTATGAATAGCAGAGAAGCACTGACAATAGTGCCAGGCATGGCACAGTGTCAGGTAGTGTTTCATTCTGTGGTACACAGGGTCGCTATGAGTCGGACCAGACTCAATTGCACCTAACAACAACAACAATGTTGCTGGAATTTACAAGTCATGCATTGTCTATCTTACAGGCATGGTGACACATGCCTGTAATCTCCACACTTGGGAACCTGAGGCGGGATCACAAGTTTTCGGACACCCTTGATGCTATACAGTAAATTCAAGGCCAGCCTAGACAAATGTAGCAAGGCCCTGCCTCAAAAAAAAAAAAAAAAAAAAAAAAAAGAAATGTCTTTTAAGCGCATTCAGAATTGTCATGGAAGGTTAAAGGAGAGCACATGATCGAGGGCAACTGGTGGAAAATCGTCACACAAGGAAACAATGATACATAACACGGGCTGTGGAGTCTTGATAGGATCCAGGTAGGAAGGAAGTGAAGCAACTGTAGCAGTTTCCACAGCAGGAGAAAGATCAAAGCTTACACATGAAAAATGATGTGTGGGCATATGTGAAGCAACAGGTCAAGACACAGCTGAGCCATCATGAGGCCTGGGTTTCTTCAGCAGGCAGTTTTTGAGCAGAGGAACTACACAATCAAAGTATTTGTTCAGTTAATGTTTTTCCACATTTAATTCATAAGAAAATTTTGGTCTTCAACAAGCAAGTAATGGTCATCTTGAAAGGTCAAGAAAGTTGGGTTTGGTTTGGTTTGGCTTGGTTTGAGTTTTGTCCTCTTCAACTTTTTAGTATGTGGATTTCCTTAGCGAGGTTCTTAACTACATCACAAATCTGACCATCTCACATATTAGTCTTTGGTTACAAATCAATGTGATTTCCCCATTCGCCAAATTACTTCAGTAAGGCAAGTGTGGATTGGCTGCTAAGATATTCTGATCAACTCAGCTTGGTTAATGAAGAATATGGAAGTTGATGAATGTGTGAGTCCCTCGGTACCCTCCTTAGCACTGCAATGTAACCACCTCCACTCATTGGAATCAGCCCTTGCCGGTTGGTAGTTCAGGATGGGAAGCTGGGCTGACCACACTTAACCAGGAGAGACTTAATTTGGAAGCAGAAAGGAAAAATGTACCCGAACATAAAAGGCTAAGGAGATGAATATGGCCTGCTTTCTTTTCTGCTATAACTCTTCAATGCTGACAATCAATTCAATTTAATATAACCCCTTGGGAAGCACACTTTTCTCCTGAGTAGGAAATCACAAAATGTCAGAAATACATAAAAGGCAGCTTGCATCTGGAAGAAGACAGACAGGAATGCTTTGAGAAGGAACACTCATGAGTCGGACATCGAGAAGGAAGCCGAGTAAGGCCCACCTATTACTGTTTCTTTAGTCCAATCCTAAGGGTGGCAGCTGAGGAATGTGCTGAAAACTCCACACTCATTATTCCAAAGTAGATGGTGAGTACCAGACTAGAAATCAAAGCCAAGGGACAGTAGAAGGCATAATGAGACAATGGGAGAAGAGCATGGGAAGCAGAACAAATGATGGTCTCCTCTCCTCCCCACCCCCATCCCCAACCCTGAGCACCCCAACCCTGAATTCGTTCATTTTGTTCTTTTTTCCTTCCTCTTTATGCCAGTTCACCCTGCAATGAGCCCTCCATCACCCACCGCCCATGACACCTCCCTAATTCCTGCCACTCTGGCTTTTCTAGCAGCTTCCAAAGGAGTTGTAGGAAAGAATGGACGAGCCTCAGGGAGGGATGGGAGGTGTGGAATTGGAAAGATGCATCCTAGACTCACTCCTGCTTTCACCCAGAACTAATGTGTTTCATTTATTTTACTCACTGAGCTTCCAATTACAATTTCTTTAAGAGAAAAAAGAGAGAGAAGAATATTAAAGAAAAGAAACGGCTTTCATTCCCCGAAGAGGTTTGCAACCCACTGTTGTGCTTCATTGTGGCCTATGTTCACACTTATCAGCTTGGCCAGGCTTTTTTCAAACCACTCCTCTGCCCACTGTCTCAGTGTGTTCATTCTGTTCCAGGTAGTCCAACCAACTCTTCCTTTGCTGAGCTCATTTTTACATTCCCTTCACTCTTGCCCATGCTTTGCCTTACAGTCTATTTCAGATGCATTTTCATCTCTGTGTCTTGTCTGCCAAAGTGTACGAGAGGCTGGGGGCAGTGGGCCCCACCTGCAGAGATATTCAGCACTCACACAAGGGGTGTCTCTCCCGACGCAGGCTCCTCCAGCCTGGCTTCACTGCCCATCTGGGAGCCTGAGCCCTCCTTTCTTGCAGCTCACCTCTACCTCTGCATCATGCCTGGCAATTCCAGTCTGTTCTGGGCTCCCCTCTTCTGATCTAATGCCTACCAAGTCACTACCAGGTGATGCCGCAGGTAATTATTTCTGCCCTGAATTGTTCTCTAGTTGTTTCAGGCATTACTTTTGTCTACTCTCACTGAGTCACAAGCTCATGGAGACAATGGGCTGGACTTACCACTTCTTGATAAGGCAGACAGTCTGATTTCTTGTTGACAAACTACATTCAGAGGTCATTGGATGACTGTCTCCCAACAGAAGAGGATTTTCTCTTTGTGTTTCACCAGCTCTGCCTTCATATTCAATTTTTCCAATTAACTTTTATTAATGTCATGGATATGTATAAAACAGTATGTTTTAAAAGGAAATGCTAGCTAGACACTATGGTCCACACCCGTCAAAAGGCTGAGACAGGAAGATTGTAGCCTGTGCAGCTTAGTGAGATCCTGTTTAAAAAAAAAAAATTATAAAGGGCTGAAAAGTTGTAAAGCTCAGGGTCGACTACTGCCTGTGCATGCACAAGACCCTGGGTTTAACCCTCGGGACTGAAAAAAAAGGGGTGGGGGGAGATGGGAAGATGTTGAAGCACTATTAACCCTACCTCCATCTTGATCAGACATTTGAGACATTTGTAGCTATAAATAACAGAAACATCATCATTCCAAGCAAATACAAAGCTGAGGTTTTTATTAGGACACATCAGAGTAAACAAAATCCAGGGGCAGGACAGCTAAGCCTTCTCAGACCCAGAAGTGGGAATCAGAGATCAACATGATCAGAGCATCTCCCCAGAGATGGGGAATCAGAAGTCAGTTTTTTAAGCCAAGGCTGTTCCATCCTATGAGGGCTCTCTGTGACCACTTTTCTATGTTTCCTCATGGCTTCCTGGTCCCCCACTGTGATGGGTAATCTTGTCCACTTGATTGGATTAACAAATGCCTAGATTAATACAGCATACTTCTGGGTGTGTCTGAGAGGGTGTTTCCAATGAGGATTAACTAAGGGTGGAAGATTTTCCCTGAATGTAGTTGTCACCATCCAATAGGCTGGGGGCCTGGATGGAATAAAATGGGAAAAAGAGAAAGCCCATTGCCCATTGACACAAACATTCATTCATTCATTCTCTCTCTCTCTCTCTCTCTCTCTCTCTCTCTCTCTCTCTCTCTCTCTCCTTCCAGGCAGCCATGATGTGAGCTGTTCTACATGCCCTTCCTATCATGACAGACTGAAATCTTTGAAATTGTGAACCAAAATAGAGCCTACCTTCCTTAAGTTGTTTATATCAGGTATTTTGTTGCAGCAATGAAAAAGTCTGACGAGTAAACTTATGACTTCCAAAGTCTTTCTACAGCCTCAGTGTTTTAAAACATCTCAGTTCAGCACCAGTAACTCTCCAGCCCAGTTCCTTCCACTCAAATCTTGACAGGGCTGAGGGTGTAGATCAGTGGTAGAGTACTTGTCTACTATTCCTGAGGCCCTGGGTTCAATCCCCAACACTGGAAAAAAAAAAAAAGTCTTCCAAATCTTAAAAGAGATAATATGAATGGTTCAGCCAGTCCATGACTCAGTTCCCTTTCTATCCAGTGTCCAATAGAGAAGAAAGTCTGATGTATAAATAGGACAAGGTAGGGGATCTGGAGAAAGAACCTTTCTGACAGAGTATGACTGATAAGACAAAGACTGGTCCCTCTAGTGACATTTATTATTACTTGCAACAAATTTAAAATGTGCCATTGGCTCCATTTGACTTAACCTCTTCTATTTTCCCAATATGCAGTTCTCTCAAATAGTGACCCTAATTTCCGAGGACATGGACCAAAAAACCCAGCAACATGGAACCCACCTGGGTTAGACTGAGTGTCCCTTGTCAGTTAAAACTGACACCAACAGGGGCTGTCCCCAAGAAGCTGCTTGTATCTATACTCTTAAAAACCATCTAACTTTAAACAGACTCAATTTTTGTGTCCAAATTGGGATACTCTCTTAAACTAACAAGCTTGCACTCTATTTGTATTTTGAATCCATTAAACATGCAATTTTCCTCTGATTCTGGCAAAAAGATTTCATGCTTCTGTGTTCCATATATCATGGGATTTTTCACTTGTGGACAATTTAGCATTTGTTGTTCTGTAAAGACCACATTGAGGTAAGAGATTAGTGTCTGAAAATCAGCACAACTTTTTTTTTAAAGTCAAGTTTCAATGCTGCCAATATTATTTCCATTAAAACAAATATGTTAGAAAAACTCATTAGTGTATCCTAGCATCACCTGCCTATGATTCGACATTCCATAATTTTTAAACATTTTACACAAGTCATTCCCATAAAATGAAGACCAAAGATAAAAGAGAATTCTCACTAGACCTCCACCAAAAACATAGTCAAGTTACAAATTATAGAAATAAGAACTTTAATTAATTCTCCAGTAAAGAATTATGGAGACACAACTAGTATTTTATGGACTAAAAGTATATAATAGCAAAACCAAACTAAACATTTTTGAGACTACCTTTACCTTCGGTGATAATAAATTATTGAATTTTCTGCCAAAGGAAAGACTTATAGAATCCACAAAACTCACATTTAATAAAAAACAAATCAGCATTATTGGATGATTATCCAATTGGATTAATGATTTTTGAGTTTTTTAGATGGATTTTATAGTCAGCGACAATGATTCTGTGTCATTCACATTGAATCATGTGGAAAAGAGGAATTTTGAAACTGGCATTTCCCACACAATTTATTGCTTACAACTAAAGGCAAACACTGGTTTCCCCTGGTATCTCTCAACTTCCCCTTCACTACTTCTGCAAGAAAGCATCACTCCTCTAACAAGTCTTTGCGTGTGAAATCAGAACTCTGCTGGAGAGGAGATGTTCTTCAGATCCTTTATGCTACCACTTTCTTCCTGGTCCGGTAGGTAGGCTTCGATATATACAGTACAGCCTTTGCTTATATTCTCCCTAATAACCTGCCGGATGCAAAAGACACATGACTGCAATGCTATTTTTAGCAGACAGGCAGGTTCTTTTTTCTTATTCTGAATATAGAGATAATAGGTTGTCCAAGAATTAATTTCTTCCTCCTCTCTGTTCCCATGGCCAAGAGTACCTCTGTTCTAATATAAATCATATAAATTTCCTTATGTCCTGCATAGCCAATCAAACCACAATGTCTCCCTAGACCATACTCCTTGAGGAAAGAGAGTGTCTCTATCATCTTTGTGTCTCCCACTGCCTTAGTATGGTACCTGATAGTGCCAAAGGAGGGCTTGTGGGTGTTGCAATGTCTCATCCTTAGCCATCCCAAAGAAACACACATCCAAACTCAACCTTGAGAAAACTCAACCTGGAGAGAATTTCCCTAGCTCATTCTTCTTCACCTTCCAAACTGATTGCGTGATCTAATTCTCCTTTCTAATTAGAAATTACAGAGCTGCCTGTGATGTAGGAGAAGGGGGTCATACAGAGAGGAAGAGAGGGGCTCAGGACTAAAGGAGACAGAAAAAGGAAAGGAAAAAGGAAGATGGTTAACATTTTTGAGCCCCGTGTTCCAGGAAGCATGTTCAGTACTTTACATGCATTATCTAATTTAATCCTATCAATAGCCCTAAAGGCAGACTACTATTATTGGGTTATTTTTCAGCTGAGAAAACAGAAAATGTTAAGAAATTACCCAGAGTTACCAGTAAGAAGAATATTCAAAAGCTCAGAAATTTTAGATTAAGTAAATGACCACCGTCTTTTCCCTGGCACTTCAGTAAAAGGGGTCACAATTTCACACACAGCATGTAGGGCATATGCACCAGTCTACCAGATCTGGATACAAGCCAAAGGAACAGAAAATTGTTGGAAGTACAGCAGCCACACAGATAGAAACATGTACCACATTTCTCAGTAGGGCTTCTTGTGGCTTCTAGAAAGGCCAAAGAGAAGACATAGCCAGCTATTGGAGATACCATGTACAGAACATAAGGTTTAAAATCCCTGGAAAGTTGAATTTTTCTACAACTTTCCATACTCAGGATTCCAGATGAACTATCCATTAACAATCTGTATGCCTGAATTTAAGGAATATTTACCAATTTCAGATTCTCCTCATTCTTGAACCAAAGTTAGCCTAAGTGAACCCACATGCCCCTTCAGGGAGAGAAAACAGTTATTTCTCAGATGTCCATACATAATCCTTTGGTCTCCACCTACCCCCACTGGGTAAGGTAGCTCCTTTTTCATATTAGGAATCTCAAAAAAATTTTTTTTTAATTCTAATATGTTTTGAAAGTATGAACTATAACCTCTGTGTCAGAATTTCCTGGTATATTTTTTGGAAAAGCTCATGTCTTGCCTATCCTGAACTTCCTGGATCAAAAGATTTAAGACTAGAAACCAAAACTTGGCATTGTTAACATGCCCACCAGTGCTATCCCATTCATCTCAGAATAGCTACATAAGGGCAAGATGCACTCAGTGTGCAAAGAGAATCTCATTTATCTGAGAATAACCTTCCATTCAAAACCCATTACTGTTGCAAACTTTTCATTCTAGTGCCTGGCTTTGTAGAAGAAGCCAGGGACCTGAAGTTTCAAGCTTTCTTAAAACTGTACTCATTAAACAGCATGTTAATCATGGATCAGGGATTGCACATTATACAGCACATTAAGCTGTTGTATGTTCCTGGAAGACTGCAGATTGTATAAAAATACAAATGATCTGCCGGTTAAAATAATTGGCTATAATGAACAGCAAAATTAATTATGAATGACCACATTGCTTACCCAGTTGACCTAAGTCATTAGTAGATGTAATGTGTCGAGTAAAAAGAAGATGTATTCTGGTTTCTACAAAGTAGTCCAGAAGAATCCATGGTGGTCCTGGGCTCTCATTGCCAGCACACAGGATATAAAGGAGACAGTGGATGGGAGGCCATTGATGGTTGTTCTGAGAAAGATTCACAATGAATCTATCATAAGAACATTACCTATGGGCTCCTGAATTTATTATAAAGCAGGAAGAAAACTCTTCACCTTTTTGAGTTAAACAAACCATTCTGTACCAGCAAGATATTTCCCTATTAAACCAAGTAATGACTTACTAAATCAACTTTTCTCCCAATGTGCTCAGTAGAGACTAAGAGGTGTTGGGGGGAAGGAGAGGTACTGGGGAGGGGAGTGTGAAGTCATCCTTCTGGATCAAATTCTTTCAGAAATTACCACATTCTTGAGCCCCTTTCAGAGAATCCACAATGCAAACTAGCACTTTAAAAGTTCTGAGAGTCCAGTAGTCAAGAATCCCACTTCTGTTCTTTAGTCCGTGTTCATAGCTACAGGCAGCAAGACTAATGCTATTTAACCTAAGGAGAAAAGGGAGTTGTAGAGAGAACAGGAAGTTACTCCCAGAAAGGTCAGGAAGGTTGGAAAAACCAAGGATGCTAGGGGCAGAAAAACACCAAAACAATCTGACTAGGGTATTGCCATAGCCACTAAGAGTCATCTCATCACCTCTTCTGTTGTCCTATTTTGTTCCCAGGTGATACAGGAAGAAGCATGTGAAGAGACAAGCCTGCAGCAATGAGGACCCTCTGTCCAGGAATTCATGCATTGGGCAGCTCCCTTCCTCTGGATTCACACACTCCATAACAATTTTCCAGCTCAACTTTGTTTAGCCTTGCATTTCCCCAAGTTATTTTACCTTCCATGTCTTCACCTGACATATTAATTGTGGAATAGGTTTTTGGAAGTGGGGTAAATAATAATAACTAGAGGATCTGATTAGCATGTACATGGGGTAGATGACAAGTATGTATCATACACAATTAGTACATCTCACTTTTAGCACAGTACTTCTGAAGGTATAGTGAGCTGTCATTTATGTTCACAAGAGTGTTCCAAACAGGGCATCCCAAGGAAGATAGAGGTTCTGTGGCAAACAATCCAAATATCCCTATTCTCAATTATTATTACTATTTGCAATATACATGAACTTTTTAAAAAATGAATACCAAGGCAGCAGTTGTTGTTGTTAGGTACCAGGGAGTCAGTGTCCGACTCATAGTGACCCTACGTACAACAGGAGAAACACTATTGTCAGTACTTCTCTGCTATTTATAGAGTTTTCAATGGCAGGCTATTTTTTGAGAGTGGGTTGCCAGGTCCTTCTCCCAAGCCTATAGCATCTGGTGTTCCCAGGTGGTCTCCCATCCAAGTACTAACCAGGACCAATCCTGCTTAGCTTCTAAGATCTGAAGCCACAGTCCTACGGCTGCAGGCAAGGCAGCAGTAGTAAGAAGAAATTAACAAGCAGGCAAACTGCCATCCCAGAGGGTGGTGAAGGGGGTCAGTATCTCATGGTCTCAGTGACCATAGGGAAGAGGGTTGTTGTTGTTGTTAGGTGCCGTCGAGTCGGTATCCGACTCATAGCGACCCTCATAGGGTTTTCAATGGCTGACTGTTTCGGGATTGTGTTGTTTTTCTCTAGGTCAATAAAATTAAGATACTCTGTACTGCACTTTATATTTCACAGCATGCTTCCACCCGCCTCACCTTTTCATGGGCTGCAGTTTAGTTCAGTTGGTAGAGGGCTGCTGTGTGCTCTCTAAAGCCCTACTTCCATCCCCAGCACCATAAAAATGGGAGAAGGACATGGTATCCCACTCTCAAAAACAATCTGGAAACAATGAGCCATTGAAAACTCTGAGGGTGGCTAGGAGTTGGACCCAACTTGATGGCACCTAACAACAACAACCACCTCTATCATTGTGAACAAGCAACTAGAGCCTCGGGTTCTCTGAACACTAGCTCGCAGATCTTTTTCCACCCTGCTCAGCAGCAGGCTGCCTCCCTGAGGGATTGCCTAGGAGCATCTATGAAATGTCACCAGCAGCCCAACTGCCTGTTTGGTCCTCTGTGATACCAACTGAGGGACCCACGCCCCTCTCTGTCACGTAGCCCTGAGGCTTCTGCTGTTTGTGTCTCCAGTTTCCCCACACTTTAGAGTCCAGCGTATTCATAGTCAAATTAATCTGGAGAGAGCAAAAGAGCTTGATGCAGAGGAAACCAGGGTCAGGGTGGACTCATCTGACACACTCAGAAGAGAGTGGAGCAGGGTGTGTCCCACAGCCTGCACATCACGCCATCTGGCTGCTCAAAGAGGACCCCAAGAGGGGAAAGCGAATCTGCACAGGCTAGTTCTGCCTTACAGGGGTCTCCAGCAGGGTGGGCAATGTCAGTGCCTGGCTGCCTCACCTTTGGCCTCGGCCCAGCCCATCCCTGGCACTAGGGCTTGACCTTGCAGGGCCAGCATGGCTGGTGTGGGAGGACCTGCTCTAGCAGCAGCTGCTCTTTCCACCGGGGATCAGGGCCTGGCTGGGCCAAACTCAGGCACTGGGCTAGAGCTCAAGGCTGAACCCAGTTAGGTGGCCAGGCTCCTGGTTCCTACTTCCACTCTAGTTTCCTAACTAGATAAGGCACAGGCCACACATCCCCATTTTCTGGAGTTGATTCCTATTTCCTGAAACTTCTCATTGATTCTGATGAACCTCTCTATCATCTAGTATTAGATTTGTTGGCACCTAATAGAAAACCTTGAGAGAAGGACCTGGCAGCCCACTCCCAAAACACAATCATCCATTGAAAACCCTATATATGGCAGAGAAATGCTGACAATAGTGCCTGGCATGGGCACAGTGTCTGGTAGTGTTTCATCTGTTGTACATATGGTCACTATGAGTTGTACTCAACTCAACTGCACCTACCAACAACCCATAGAAAACCTGTCAGTTGTGGTGATGCATGCTGATTACCAATGAGCTGTAGGGGATGAGGCAAGAGGATTGCAAGTTCAAGGACAGCCTGGGCAAAACTTGCCTACAGCCATACCACTGTGGCATCTGAGTCCATCAAATCTTGGAAACTAAACAGGGTCAGATCTTATTAGTCCTTGGATGGGAGACCACCTCGGAATACCAGGTGCTGTAGGCTTGGGAGAAGGACCTGGTAGCCCATTCCCAAAAAACAATCAGCCATTGAAAACCCTATGTAGAGAAGCACCAACAATAGTGTTTCACCTGTTGTACATAGGGTTGCTATGAGTCAGATACTGACTCAATAGTACCTAACAATAACAACAACAACAGAAGACCTAGAACAAAGCGGCTTAAATACCATAAAATTTGTTTCTTCATGTAAAAGAAGTCCAAAACTAAGTGGTCCAATACTGGCATGCTGGCTTCACAAAGTCTTGAGGAACTCATGTTCCTCCTCTCTTTCTACTCCTTAAGAACTCTCATCCTCCTAAATACCTGCTGGAAATCCACCCCTGACATCCACATTTCACACAGCAAGAAAGAAATAAGAGTGATTATAAGAGATTTTAAGGAATCTTTTGAGAATTCTTTCACAATTTCCACTTCATTTCAATGACCAAAAATTAAATATATTGCCACATATAGCTTCAAAGAAGATTAGAAAATACAGCTTTATTATTGGATACGTTGCCATCGTTAATAATATATGGGTTCTATTAGTGTATTAGTTAGGATTACTTTCACATTTATGTAGCCAGTCTCAGGTTGGTTTGACAGATCTACAATTACCAGGATCTTAGGCTCCTTCTACCATGTGGTCCTACCATTTTTATCATGGGAGTTACACCGCATGGTTATTTATGGCTGCCTCTGTTCCAGCCTTCACATGTTCAGTCTTACTGTCTACAAGAAAGAAAGGCAGGAGATTTAAAAGATACTTCCTGTAAACTTTATGTGCCACTCTGTTTAGTCAACCTGGCCATGCCTAACTGCAAAGAAGGCTGAGAAATAAATTGTTAAGTGAACTTGTGCCCAGCTAAGATTTGGGTATTCCCATTCTGAAAGAAAGGGATATGGGAGCTGGATTTCCTGTTTTGCTGCCATCCTGGCAGTGAGACAGGCACTATTCACTCACTCAGGGCACAAAGGGCCCATGGTTGATGTGGCCTTATGTGGCATCATACCTTATAGTTATTTCTTAATCAGCACTTGCAAAAATAGTAAACCTATCTGTCATGATTTGAACCTAAAATGTCCCCCAAAGGTTATATGTTTGAATCTTTGGTCTTCATAAGGTGGCACTGTCCTGAACTTTGGGAGGTAAGATTCTGGCTTTGTGGAAGTAAGTCACTCAGGGCAGGCCTCTGGAGGTTTTTACATGGATTTTCATTTCCGGTTGCTCGCTCTGCATCTGATCACCAAGATATGAGGTTCTGTTCTCTTGGCCCTGCCACCTGCCACTGCCACACCTGTTCCACCACCATTATGGACTGTGATCCTCTAACTGTGAGCCACAAATAAACATTTCCTCTCATAACTTTGCTTTGGTTGGTTTCTCTGCCACAGCAATGCAGCAATGCAGCAGCTGACTAATACACTATGTTACACTATGACTGTTACAGGAGACTAGAGTGGAACATTTTGGGGGTCATAAGAGTGCTGTTTGTGGTGCAACATTGAATGAGATGCTAAAGTGTTAGCATCTGCCAGTTTCACAGCCAAGGTATGGGATGCTATCTTAGGAGATGAATTGATGACACTGAGTCATTGTCAAGACGGTGGATTTCATGCAGGATAGTAATTATTTGTTAACTGGAGGACAGGATAAACTGTTATTCATATAAGACTTGAACAAATCTGAAGCAAAACCTAAGGAAATCAGTGGTGACAGTTCTGGTATTTAAAAGGCTCTATGGTACAGTGATGATAAATAGATTCTTTCAGTTGATGATAAAACAATTCACCTTTGGGATCATGCCAGTATGACAGGAGTGAAATCTTTAAATTTTAATGTCTGGTAGCAGTATGGAGGATATTCCTGAGGGAGAGACCCTGGTAATTACTTGTGGGTGATCTACTGTTTTTCACAGTGCAGTAAGTTTGGACATAATTGTATCCTTTGAGGCTCCTGTAATCATCAATTCTGCATCTCATCATCCTGAGAAAGAATTTTTTGTTGCAGGTGGTAAAGATTTTAAACTTTATAAGTATGATTATATTAGTAGAAAAGAATGAGAATACTACAAAGGCCACTTTGGTCCAGTCCGCTGCATGAGATTTAGTTCTGATGGAGAACTCCATGCTAGTGTTTTGGAAGATGGAACATTGAGACTGTGGCAAACCATGGTGGGACAAATCAAGGGCCTTTGGAAATGTGTGCTTCCTGAAGATAGTGGTAAACTGGCAAAGCCACAGACCAACTTTTCAGAGAAAACAGAAGAGGGGTTAGAAGAAATTCCTTCAGAGAATTCAGATTCCATGTATTCTTCAACTCTTGAAATTAAGGTCTGAGCATCAAGTTATGCCACAGCTGTTGTTGTTAGGTGCCATGGAGTCGGGTCTGACTCATAGCGACCCTATATACAACAGAAGGAAACCCTCCCTTACACTGTGCTATGCCCAGCACTATGTCAGTGTTTCTCTGCTGTTCATAGGGTTTCCAATGGCTAATTGTTTTTAGGATTATTTTGGATGTATATAATTTATGGATTAAATGAGCAAGCAGAGAAAAGCATCAGCCTTCCAGAGTTACTCTCTGCTTATAGTTAACACCGAAGTAATTAATGGGGCACATGAGTTAGCTCCAGTGCTTGAATAACTAACTTGGTGCTACCTATCAGTGAAAGCTCAGACTATCAGACAAGGGCACGTAAAGTAATGCTTTTGTAGTATGGCAGCCTGTTTTTAAAATGAACATGTCCAAGCCAACATCCAGTTTCTCTTATTACAATTAAATTTCTTATACTTGCTTATGTTATTATGGGAAAAAAATGTATTGGCCTATTTTTCTGACTCTCAAAACAGAATGCCTTTTTTGTTTTGTTTTGTTTTAGTTCTAAAGAAGAATGAATATATGACAAAATAACTGGTTTGAGTTCTCTTTCATTGGACACTGCTTCTTAACCTCTAATTACTTTTAGCTGTCTAAATAAAATGCCTCTAAACCAATCCCACCCACCCACCCCCCCAAAAAAAGAGGAAAAATAAAAAGGGAGGAAAGAAGGTGTTACGGTTGAATCTAAATGTCCCCTAAAGGCCATGTGTTTGAACATTGAGTCCCCAGCGGGAGGCGCTCTTCTGAAAGGTTATGCAACTTGGGAAGGTGGGATTCTAGCTTTGCAGAAGCAGCTCCCTGGGAATGGGCTGTCAGAGGTTTTCACCTGGTGCTCTCTGTTTCTGATCTGCCATACTGTAAGGCCATCACCACAGGTTCTGCCACCTGCCCATGCTTGCCCTGCCGCCATTATGGACTGAGCCTCCATGAGCCCCCCAATATACCATCTCTCTCTGCATAAATTTGTTTCAGTTGATTTCTCTGCCACAGCAACAACAAGCTGACTGATACAAACGAGAAAGGCACTTCAGAAATAAATGTCAACTTTTATCACTATTTATAAAGATTAGAGAGAGAATGGAGATCGGATAAGCAATTACTAACACCTACCATAATCACTGTCATCCACTGGGACACCCAGTAAGGTGTAGAGACCTTCCTTAGCCAAAAATCTCTGTCACCAGTCCCAATCCATGGATTAGGTCCCTTGGATCTAATTCCTATTGAATTGGACTAGACTGTACCAGCTCCCTTGCATAGGAAATGTAGTGTCACCCGAAAGCTAGCCAATTAGTCCACCCTAACTAACTTCTCTAACCTTCCCAGTGTGCTTTATATCCCAGGCTTAGCCAGCTTTAACAAACAAACCAAGGTTTCTTGGGGGAAAAAATGTTTTCCCACCTATTACTGATCAAGAAGTAGGTTTGGTCTCACGGAAATGTCTCTTTATATTAGACTTTTGATAGAACAGATGGACTTGCATTTGTACACAGAAACACACAGATGAATGAAATTACCATTGAATGAAGTCTGGTTTTGGTTTCAAATCAATCATTGAGTGTTTCACTTTCATACTCCATATGATAATTTAGGAAGAAATCAATAAAAACAGGTTGAGCCCACCATCTTGAAATAAAATAGTAGTCAATAAACATTTTCAAGTATACCAAGGGTACTTGCTATTTTGTCAAGTTCAAGGAAACTTTATAGAAGTTTAGAGGTTCTAGATATGTCTGCTGGTCCTACATGAGGTCAACAGTTCTCAGCACATTAGACTTGGGAAAAGTTATGCCACTGTTGTTAGGGGCTATGGAGTTGGTGTCCAACTCATAGTGACCCTACAAACAACAGGTAAAACAGTATTGTTAGTGCTTCTTTGCTATTCATAGGTTTTTCAATGGCTGTTTGTTGGGAGTGGGTTGCCAGGCCCTTCTCCCAAGCCTGCAGCATCTGGTGTTCCCAGGTGGTCTCCCATCCAAGTATTAACCAGGCCTGATCCTGCTTAGCTTCTGAGATCTGATGGAACTGGTCACCACAGTGGTACTACTGTAGGTGGGAAAGGTTGTAATTCAAACATAATGGCGCCTTAATTTACATATCCCAAAAAATGTACTGATGAGGATATTGACCTCACAATTTAAAAAAATTTGGGTCTAAATTCTGTCTTTTGTACTTTTTAAACTTTGTAAGTGTAGGGAAGGTAATCCATGCTAAACAGTCTTGGATTCTTCTAACAGAGATAACTCCATTACAGTGTCTGAAGATTAAAAGACCAGATATGAAGAAGAAGCTAACACTATATTTAGCCCATAGAAGACATTTGCTAAATTTCTTCCAAATCTGAATTTATATAGAGAAAAATTTCAACCCTACAGTAATTAAAAACAACATCCATCACTGTTCTTATGTACTTACAAAAAACCTCATTCTAAATTTCCCATTTTAGAAAAACAAGCTAAATATTTTCCAAGTTCTGTAGTTATTATAGTATTTAGTACCTTGATCTAGTCAGATATTTTTCATTAAAACATATAAAGCCTGTATTGGAAATTATACCCATAAAGTCCATTTAGCTTTACAACTTAATTATATGTAGTAAAAGTTTACTACCACATTTAACAGGTATTAACCTAATTCTTTTTAAACAAAAGCAATATTTGACTGGAAGTGAACCCTAAGTTGAGAAAACAAATGTAACTCCCTTAAAATATTTCCTCCATATTTATTTTTCAGGAAAGGTCAACTGAGTTAATGCATGAGTTTGCTTAATGTCTTACTTGTGTTATCTCAGTACTTTTAGTAAAACAGATTTGTTACTATGGTGTTCAATTTTAGTATTACCATGAAACACACTAATATTGAGATGGCAAAACCAACTGTGAGTTTTGCAACAACAAATTTTAATCTATTGAGTTTATATATTGGTTAAAATAATTTTTTAAATACAGGCAATAGCTGGGAAAGATGATTATTTTAGATAGATTAATCTTTTACTATATTCTAGAGGATTTTCTACTTTTGTGTGTGATAAAACTGAAAAAGAAAATGAATCTATCCAAATGCTGAAAATACATTATTTTAATCTTAATATACTTCAGAGTGAAATCTTACCAGAATGTCTACCTTATTTGATGTGTTCCTGTATAAAATAAAATATCTTTAAAGTTCTCAATAAAAATTCATAAGATACCATTAGATCCTTAATATATGTTTTGTATACAATATTTACAACTCATAGCTTCCGAAAGTGCCAGCATACATATGCATGAGCAACAATACAGACTTCTTGGGTGATTATCTGAAATTCAATTTGACTCTACAACAATTTATTGACTAGTATGTAATCAGAGATAACAAGTTTATAATGAATGCAATCCACACTTCACAAAACACCACATCAGCCACCAACTATCATTTTTGGAGCCCTCTCCAAGATATACAGATATAAGGCAGAGACTGGAGATGCAAAGACATAAAAATACAGCCTCTGCCTGAAGAAATTTGTTATTATTCTTAATGTTGACAAATGCCAACGTCTTATATCTGATGGTGCTTTCAAATGTATGGAACACACTTATGTCCATTATTTTATTTAATATTCTCGATATTCTTGTAAGGTAGCTGTAGAACAGGTAAAACCATTTCCATTTTATAGATGAAGAAAGCCTTAGCAATTTGGCAATCTGCCCCAGGTCACAAATCTGGGCTTATGGCAGGAGAAGGCTTAGAACTACATTTTTATCTAAGGATTTTTTTCCACTCTAATAAACTTCAAAATATTTATTTAGGAAGTCTAGACATATTTATAAGATTTATAAAACATCAACGCAGTGTGGTGGATGCAAAGGGCAAGTGACCAATATAAGATGCATTAGAGAAGCTGAGGGATAGAACTCTACATCTGGACCCTCACTGCTAGGCTGGTTGTGAGGATGGTTAAGATGGAAGAAAGCAGGGGAAAAATAAGAAGCTATTGCAGGCAGGGTAAGCTTACTCCCAAATGTGCTGTTCTAACCACCATCCTCCTTGAAGTACAAGAAACTGAGGATAATTCTTTTTTTTTTTTTTTTCAGCCTTGACCCCATAATGCATGGCACTGTCCCCTGACCCTAGAAGACCATTAAAGAGTACCCTGGTCTTTTCATATAAAAGGCCCTTGATAAATGTTTGATGAATAGAGAGGTGAATAAGTGGAATGACTCAGAATAAAGAATGGGTAAATATACTTTGATAGCCTTCGGGGATTTGGAAATCTCACTGCTTTGTGTGTGTGTGTGTACTATGAGGTTGAACCTAGGGTTATCACACATGCTAGGCAAGTGCTCTACCACTGAACTGTACCCTCAAACTCCACCCCTTGTTGAGGGGGGTAAGACAGGATCTCACCTGTCTAAGTTGGCCTGGAACTCACTATGTAGACCAGGCTGGCATCAAACTTGCATCGATCTTCCTACCTCAGCCTCCTGAATGCTGGGACTACAGGTGTGCACCATCACACCTGGCTCCTCAGCCCCTTTATTATTTTTACTTTTTTACTTTGAGGCAGAGTCTCACTGTCTCACAAACTGACTTTGGCCTCAAACTCGTGATCTTCCTGCCTCAGCCTCCTGAGTTGCTGTGATTAAAAACATGCCCCACAGAACCCAACTCCTTTGCATTTCTGAATGAATCTCTTAATCAACTGATTCAGTCAGTAATGTATTCTTTATATCAGTATTTCTACACTGGGGATTATTTTTTCCCCTAGGGACTATCTGGAGACACTTTTAGTTGTCATTACTGGGGGATTCCCACTGGCATGTAGGGAGAAGAGGACAAAGATGCTGCCAAGCATCCTGAAATGCAGATGTATGCTTTGGTAATTACTCTTCATCAACCCCCATAACAAAGAATTATCTAGTCCAAAATTTCGAAAGTGTTAAGGTTGAGAAACTTCACTTTATAATAAGTTCTAGTAAATATTTTGATTTAGTGATGGGAATAGATATTTGAAATAAGTAGGCAAACAGGTTAAAATTATATATAACAATAAACAGTAATTATCAACTTTGGCCAAATGCCAGGAAGAAAATAGGGAAATTCTGGATGCTTTATTGCTTCTGAACAAGAAAAGATAACTTATCTTGTCCAGAGGACAGCATTTTGGAAAATCTCAGACAAGATAATTAGAAACCCAAGCACACTAGATACCTAAGAAAAATGAGTTGGCTTTCTGGGGGAAAAATAATCCCATGCCTAAGGCAATTTCTCTGCTATTTGCCCTATGAAATATGGCATTACCCCCAACAACACAATCAACACAAATAATAAATAAACCAGATAATGATTAAGACTCAATAGATTCCTATTTTCTTTAAAATGCAAAGTCAGATTTCTTAAAATGCAGAGCTATATGGCTTAAAATGAGGCTTGGTATCTGTCTAGTCTCCCTTTCTTCTGCAAATCAGCCTTTTTCCACTCCTTGCAAAGAGAGTCTGCTAATCATGAGATGTCACATCTCCTCTACCTGACTGGCCAGATAACACAAACTGAACCAATCAAACCTTCTATTCTGGCCACTCGGAAGGAAAGTTAATGAAGCAAATTCACTTGATATAGCTGCCTGGAGAACTAGCCTTGCATTCCTGTTGCTATGGTCCCCAGGGCTGCTATAACACTTTCTATAGCTCTTGACTCCTGAGAGGAACCCCAGCATTCTCCTCATAACTCTTTTTTCTCTTCTTGCATTGGCCAGTTATTTTCTGGGATGGTTAATCTTGATTGTCAACTTGATTGGATCAAATGATGCTTGGGAGATTGGTAAAGCACACGTTGGAGTGTGTTTGTGAGGGCAGTTCCAGAGAGGATTACCTAAGGAGGGAGGACCTTCCTTGAGTGTGATTGGCACTGTACAATAGGCTGGGGACCCAGATGGAACAAAAGGGGGTAAGGAGGCAGCCCTCCAACACAGGCATTTTCTCTCTCTGCTTCTGGACTGCCATTAGGTAAGTGAATTGCTCCATCATGCACTCTTGCCACCATGATGTTCTGACTCATCACAGGCTCATAGGAAAGGAGCAGCTGACCAGCGACTGAAATCTCCAAAACTCTGAGCCAAAATAAATCTTTCCTCTTTTAAGATGGTCTCTCAGGTAGTTGTCAGTGATGACAAGAAAGAAAGATAGAAAGAGAGAGAGAGAGAGAGAGAGAGAGAGAGAGAGAGAAAGAAAGAAAGAAAGAAAGAAAGAAAGAAAGAAAGAAAGAAAGAAAAGGAGTTTATTTAATTCATAGTTTAGAGGTTCAAGAGCATGGTAGCAACTGCTGCTGAGTGCCTCATGCTGTGTCATAACATGATGGATGGCATTACATGGTGAGAGCATGCATGAGAGGCAGGTGATATGTGGAAGAAATGTTGATTCAGAGAGGTGATTCAGAGAGGGAAGTAGAAAGAACTAAAGTTTGCTTTCATTTATTCTATTTTTAATTACTTATCCATCCTTCCAATCTTCACCTGCCTTCAATGTAGGGTCATTCCGCAATCAAACTTTTGCCTGAAGTGACCATGATTTAATTAACACACTGCTATGGTTTGAGTGTGCTTTGTCTCTACCAAAACTCACATTGAGGCTTAATCCCCTAATGTAACAGTATTGAGGTCATGGGGCTTTAAGAGAGTTGATTAGGTCTTTAAGATGTATTTATGGATCTCACTACAATTCTGGCTATTGTGAGAGTCAGTTGTTATAAACAAGTGTAGTATTTCCTCTAAACCTTTCTTCCACACATCACCTGCCTCTCATGCATGCTCTCACCATGTAATGCCATCCATCATGTTATGACGCAGCATGAGGCGCTCAGCAGCAGTTGCTACCATGCTCTTGAACCTCTAAACTATGAATTAAATAAACTCCTTTTCCTTCTTTCTTTTTCTTTCTCTCCCTCTCTCTTTCTTTCTTTCTTTCTTTCTTTCTTTCTTTCTTTCTTTCTTTTTCCAATACTGAGGATTGAACCCAAGCCTTGTGCTGGCATGCTTTGCAAGTGCTATACCACTGAGCTGTACCTTCAGTCCATTTTTCTACTTTTTTGAGACAGGATCTCACTAAATTACACAGACTGCCTCTGGTCTCAAACCTGCAATGCTCCTGCCTCCACCACCCAAAACGCTGGGATTACAGGTATGCATCACCATGCCCAGCTAACTCCTTTTCTTTATAATATACCCAGACTCAGTTATCCTGTTATAGCAACACAAAACAGACTAAGACACATGCATTATCTGTTCCTGCTAGTATCTTTTCCTAGACCATAAAAGACCATACTTGGTATTCTTCTTTCCTTTCACACTGACAAAGTGGATATTCAGTTAGGAATTCTTAAGTGGATAACTGTGGAAGCTAGTCTCTGAAATAGGCCCTAATGATTTGCACTTCTTGATATTCTTTAATAGTCCTCTCCTACACTGAATAGGCCAAACCTATATATCCAATCGAATCCATAAAAGACATTGCATCTCCTGACTTACTCTCTTTTTGATTACTCTATGTGGGAGAAGCCAGCCATTGTGTCATGAGGACACTCAAGTAGCATTATGGAGAGTCCCACCCAGTAAGGAATTAAACCTCTTTCCAACAGACGGACTTTCCCACATTTCCCATCTTGGAATTGAATCCTCCAGCCTAAGTCCAGACTTCAGTTGGCTGATAACCTAGCCAATATCTTAACTCTAATTTCTAACCCTGAGCCGCAACCATCCAGCTAAGGCACTTCCAAATTCCTGACCCACAGAAACTGTGCGAGATAATAAAAGTTTGCTATTGTTTGATGTCACTACATTTTGGGGTAATTTGTCAGACAGTGATAGTTAACTAATACAGTAATTGATTCCATCTTGGGTAAACACAAACTCCATGTTTATTTGAACCAGAAAAATGAAAGAAGTAGGAGAGATTTTAATTGTTTTCTTGAAGAAACAGTTTCTGTATTAGTCACTGCTCTAGCAAAAACCCCAACCCAAACAAACTTATTGGGAAAAGGATGTGGCAATCCACTCCTGAAACAATCCTGAAACAATCAACCATTTAAAATCCTATGAGGGTCACTATGAGTCAGACCCAACAACAACAACAACAACAACAAACTTATAGGGGAAGAAGTTTATTGGGAGCTCACAGTTAGAGAATCAGTCCATAATGGTGTTAGGAAAGATGTAGCCATGGTAGAGGCAGGGTCTGTAGCAGATGACCTTATATTTTCATGAGCAGGAACCAAAGATAGAGTGGAGTTACAGGTCCAAAATAACTATCTCCAAATGCCTGTGCCCAGTGACTCACTTCAACAAAGCTAGACTTACCTCCCAAAATTCCACAACCTCCCAGGACAGCACCACCAGATGAGGACCCAACATTAAAGTACATGACTTTTAGAGGACACTTTATATTCAAACCATGACAGGGGCTGAAGGCAACAACAAAACTTGCATATCATACCAATTGCAACTCTTTTTATTCCCAGCTTTACCAAAGTATAATTGAAAAATTTTAATTGTTTATGTGTGCAACTCAGTAATTTGATTTTCATATATATTGTGAGGGCTGGGATTTAGCTCAGTTGGCAGAGCACTGCTCTGCAGTCTCTGAGGTCCCAAGTTTGATTCCCAGCATTGCAAAAATGGGAGAAGGACATGGCAATCCACCCCCAAGGCAATCCTGAAACAGCGAGTCAGACACAACTTGATGGCACCTAACAACAACAACAATACATTGTGAAATAATCTCCACAATCAAGCCAATTTAATATGTCCATCATTTCACAGAATTATCTTTTCTGTGTATGAGAAAGACAGAGAGAGATGAGAACACATAAAATCAATCCTCTCAGCAAATTTCACGTGCACAATATTGTTAACATTACATCTCCAGAACTTATGCATCTTGAGAGAAGGAAAAGAGGATAGAGTTGAAAAGGAGTCCCCACGAATCCAAAGGCTTTGGAACCAGAAGTAGTCTGTGCTTCTCCTGAATATTTGGTTTGTGTTTCTTTCTTTACATTGGCTGCTAGAAGCTCAGAGACTTGTGGCATACATCTAGCAACTGCACAGAACTTTATGGTCATTATGTTCACTAAACTCATCCTTAGTTTTATTTCTCCTATTATTATTTGATCGTTCCCCAGTCCCAATTTATTTATTTATTTTTGCATTTCTTTATATTGCTTTAAATCTTGACATGGAGAGATAATAATTAAAAGATTAATTGCACCTACAGTAAGATTTCAAGCTCCAGGTATGCCATGGTGCCTACCACACCCAATTGTCTTATGTCCAGCCTGCCTCTCACATTTGCCTTACCTGCCTCTACCCTGTGGGCATGTGAGCCTGAGACTCCTAGACCAAGCCATCACTAAAATCCTTTTCTTCTCTAAGTTGATGAATCCATACTCCTTTAATGCTAAATCTCATGAGTTAAGCTACCAAATATAATATCAATTGGTTAGAGAAGCAGTTGTTTCTACTAAGTCGTACTTTTTTAAAAAATGGAACAGTGAACATTTGTGATGTGCACAGCACTTAAGAAGAGGTGGGCTGGGCTTAAAAAGCATCATGATGGCATTTACCCCAGGTCTTTGTGATGCCTCCCCATGACCTCCAGAACTTGCACATACTTCTATAGGCTTTGGAGCAAAATGACTGAGTGGCACATCATTAGACCACAAGGCTAGAGGCTAATTCCACAACTCTTTGCATTAATGGGGTGATATTCTGTTTGGCTTTATTCTATTAATATTTGTAGAGTACTCATTACCATAGCAACTAAGTGCTTTCCACAGAGAACTGATCAAATTGTTAGGGAGAGGTGAATGAGAGTGGGGAGGGTACGAAGGGAGTTGAAAGGAAGCGTCCCGTCTCCCCTGGATAACCCTTTCCTTCCTCTGTCTGAGAAAGTACCATCTCACTGAGCTTTGTCTCCTACCAGAATCCTAGCAGTCCAACCTTGGTCCCCTAGAGCCCTGCTACGTGCCCTACTGCGTTCATTCTTAGCAAAAAAGGGTGAAATAGAAATTGATTGTCTTCAGCCCTGATTTTGCCTCCCTGTACCCCTTTTTCCTCTTATAGGTAAGCAGTAGACTCCAGTGATTCTGAGCCAGGCATTAACATCTCAATGCCTGGGTTTAAATTCTAGCTCTTCCACTTCCTAGCAAGGTCTCCTTTGAGCTGGGTATAGTGGTGCACACCTGTGATCCCAGCTACTCAGGAGGCTGAGCCAAAATGATTGAGAGTTCAAGTCCAGCCTGGACAATTTAGCAAGACCCTGTCTCAAAAATAAAAATAAAAGGAATTTAGGATGTGGCTCAGTAGTAGGCTATTTAACCTTTTGGTAACTTGGTGTTCTCTTCTGTGACATGGGCAGACTAAGAATCCCTACTTCATAGGATTATTATAAGAATCAAGTGACTTGATAAATAGTACATTTAAAAAGTCCTGGTGCATAATAAATGCTCAATTAATATTAGCCATTATGTCAACATATTGTTGTCTTATGTTCCAAGTCCCCAGAACGGTCATTCATGTTTCTCTGGTCTTGGTTCACTGAATGGAAAAAAATCATTCCTCTAAAACAGTGTCCCTCCGAGACACCACATAGAGGAGTGAGGGAGGAAAGTAACACTCATCTGGCCAAATCTATTGACCAGATCAACAGTGCCTAACTTTAGCCCTGGGAAATTCATGGCAGAGGTGAGGAGGAATGACAAAGCAATTTTTTCACAGGTATTTTCTTCCACTAGTGTGTTAATCGGGCTGGGATTTAGCTCAGTGGGTAGAGCGCTGCGCTGCAGTCTCTGAGGCCCCGAGTTCAATTCCCAGCACCGCAAAAATGGGAGCAGGGCCTGGCAATCCACTCCCAAGGCAATCCCGAAGCACTTAGCCATTGAAAACCCTATGAGGGTCGCTATGAGTCGGATACCGACTCGACGGCACCTAACAACAACAACAA
>VMDO01024019.1:0-30478 GCA_007922755.1 Pedetes capensis
TGACTCAACAGAGCTTGCAGATGGGGTTCAGGGTCTGGAGATTGAGAGAGATCCTGGTGGATGTGGTGGAGTCGGGGGGGTCCTGGCAGGGGCATGGGACAAGTGCAAGACCACGGGACCACAGAAGCAAGAAGACCGGGGGGCGGGGGGGAAGCCACTGGCTGGGAGGGCCGGAGGCCGTGCAGTGGCGGAGATTCTCCTGGGAGCCACAGGACGCAGCCCGGCAAGCCCGATCAGCCTCCTCCTGTCCAGGAGCAAAGGATGGTAGGCTTGTGCTGTTTGGAGCAGCTAAGTTGGGGGTCATTTGTTACAGCAGCTGCAGGAAGCTCATCCAGTTTTCCTGGTCAGAGATATTCGATGGGTTCTCCTTACCCACAGGAATTCCGGTCTCTCCACTGCAGCATCTGGGGCCGCCGCTGGCTGTCCAGGTGCCTCTCATTCTCCTGACCACGCCTTCCACGTGCCACCTGAAGGTTAGCCTCACAGCTGCTTGAAATGAGGCTCCCAGAAATCGAGAGGCCTGGGGCTGATCCCTCTCCACCTCCGTGAGCCTTTCATCCAAGGGAGGGACTTTTCTTCTGTGGCCAGGCCACCCTGCCTTGTACCTCAGCCAGGCCCTGAGCCTCCCTGCCTAGAGCTCTCAGCCTTTAGAGCCACATTGGTCCTTCAAACCACGCTGTCCCCTGGACATCTCAGCACAGGTCTTCCCCACTGTGGGCCTTCTCCAAAGCCCCTGGGGACATGCCTGTGGCTCTGACAGTGGCCTCGGTATGGGCAGGCTGAAGCCCCCCCCCGGGAGAGCACCCCTGGAGGGCAGGCTCCGCTCCCCATCTGCCTGGCAGAGCCAGGCACACGCTTGGCATGGGAGTAGCTGACTTCACATTCCAGTGGGTGACTGGGTCCCTGGATATGTTGTTGTTGTTAGGTCGAGTCGTCCGACTCATTGCGGTACTGGGGGTTGAACCCAGGGCCTCATGCTTGCATGCTCTGCAAGTGCTGGACCACTGGTTTAAAATGGGTTTAAAATGGCTGACTGTTTCAGGATTGCCTCAGGAGTGGATTGCCAGGCCCTTCTCCTGTTTTTGTGGTGCTGAGAATTGAACTCAGGACCTCAGAGACTGCAGCGCAGCGCTCTACCAACTGAGCTAAATCCCTGGTCGTACCCGGGACCTAAGGAAGGCAGGGCACAGAGAGCAAAGTGCTCAGCAGAGCCTGGCCTTGCCCTCAGCTTCCTTAAGCCACAGGAAGGAAGAAAGGAGTGGGCAGTCCTCAGAGGGTGGTGATGCCTGGTGGGGGGCGTGCTTATTCCAGCAGTGTTGGGGGGTGCTGGAGACTGCCGTGGCTTGCTTTCCACACATCTAGAAGTATTGGGCTTTCCCACAAGCACATGACTTCTGTAATATTAATTTTTGAAGTGAAAACTTTCTTTAAAATGATAGAGGAAAAAGCAGGCGTTAGATGACCGGTCAACAACGATGTGTTCTTTAAAAAACAAACAAACAAGAAACTTGCGTTAGTCTGTGTAACTTAGTGAGACCCTGTCTCAAAAAGTAAAAAAATGGATTGGAGATGCAGCTCAGTGGTCCAGCACTTGCAGAGCATGCAAGCATGAGGCCCTGGGTTCAACCCCCAGTACCGCAAAAAAAAAAAAAATTGCTTTAATTCCTAGGCTTGGGTGTCCACGAGCCACTCAATTTCTTCCCACAGGGGAGAGAATGGGTTAAGAAGCTCGCTGCTCTGCTATAAGCAATTTAAATTAATGATTGATTCCCTGAAAGACAGCATGGGATCTATCATTGGGGTGATAAGCGGCTCTGAGTCTTCTATCTGCATATAGCCGTGTAGGGCCGCATATCTGGCAGTGAATATGAAAAAAAAAATCAATTTCTCCTGGTTTCGAGCCTATCTCTTGAGTCGAAGATATGTCTAGCTTGTTTTTCAAACATTGCCGCAAGGACTTCAGCTCCCTTCCCGGGCTACCTGTGGGCGCATTGGTGCGAGTGCTCAAGGCTGAATCGCAGCCCTTCCCCAAAGGTGGCGCTGGGCTGGGAGCCGGCGCGTGGTGGTCATTGCCCCGATTGCTACCATAACAATTGCATTTTTAATGACAACTCCTCCTCCCTAGAAGACTGCGTTACTGCTCTTCTGTCCCTTCTGGGAGGAGCGAGGATGTGTGGGTGGAGAGGCCTCTCCCGTGGGGAGGAGGCTGCGGCTTCTCCTGGTTGTTTTGGCTGAGTCAGTAGCACAGCTTTCGCAAAATTATTTCCTTTCTTTCCTTTTGGAAAGCAATTTTTTTTTTTTTTTTTTTTTTTCAAAGCCTTTTGCTAACTGGGGAAATGAACAAGTTTTCCTCATTAGCATGTGGTTTCAGAAATGAGATGGGGGTGGAGTCTTCCAAAGCCTCTTCCTGTCTTCCCTGCCTCTGTTTAGGAGTGCTGGGGTCAATGCTTGCAGGCTGGCACCTCCCAGGTCTTGGGAGAGAGAAAGAAGGGAAGAAATCGGTTGGCCCAGGCCCTCCACCTCCTCTCTGGAATGGGTTTAAACCCTAGATGACCTTTCTTAGTTACTTTTTCAGTGGGCCAAGGGGTTACGCTCCAGTCCTAGCCGAGACCAAGAAATGAAGGTGTGCTGTTTCTGAAGCCTGCAGCCGTAGCCCTGTGGCATCCAATCCCGTCAGATCTCGGAAGCTAAGCAGGGTCGGGCCTGGTTAGTACCTGCATGGGAGACTGCCTGGGAACACCAGGTGCTGTAGGTTTGGGACAAGGACCTGGAAACCCACTCCCAAAAATCAATCCGCCATTGAAAACCCTATGAATGGTAGAGAAGCACTGACAATTGTGTTTCATCTGTTGTACATAGGGTCGCTATGAGTTGGATACAGACTTGACGGTACCTAACAACAACAACGGTCTCTCTGAAAGAGCGTCGTACGAGATCACAGAGGCCCCTGGGTCTCAGCACAGTGTGGGGAGGCGAGAAGGGTGCTGTTGGAGCTGGGGAGGAGTTGCAGGTGGGAGCTCTGGGAACTCAGCCAGCTGCAGGGGTCCTGGCAGTAGGCAGGCTAGCCCAGGGCCTGGGTAGGGTGGAGGGTCAGCGCCCAGCCTGCTTTCCCGGAGTATTCCCGGGGCCTGAACCCAGTCTTTAGGGAGGACAGGGAACACGTGTGGGTGTGAATCTTGAAATGTCCCCACGGTCACGTGTTGAATGCTTGGTTTCCTCCCCCGAGGACTGCCCACTCCTCCCTTCCTTCCTATCTCTTAAGGGAGCTGAGGGCAAGGCGAGGCTCTGCTGAGCACTTCGCTCTCTGTGCCCTGCCTTTGTTAGGTCCCGGGTACATGCAGGGACCCAGTCACCCACTGGAATGTGAAGTCAGCTACTCCCATGCCAAGCGTGTGCCTGGCTCTGCCGGGCAGATGGGGAGCGGAGCCTGCCCTCCAGGGGTGCCCTCTAAGGGGACTCAGTCTGCCCATACCGAGGCCACCGTCGGAGCAACAGGCATGTCCCCAGGGGCTTTGGAGGAGGCCCACAGCAGAAGACGTGTGCAGAGATGTCCAGGGGGCAGCGTGGCTTGTAGGACCCATGTGGCCCTAGGGGCTGAGAGGTGGTGACACTGTTTGGGAGGAGGGGCTGGGCTCTGCCTCTGCCGCTGGGGTGCGGGATCCTTGCCGCGGGCCTGAGGCTGGCCTGCCACACCTCCCTGGCCTGGCCTGGTGGCCTCTGAACCCCAGCGAGACAGGTCTTTCTCTCCCTCAGGTCAGCCCTGCCAGGGATTCCATCTCAGTGACGCGCATGCCCCTGACAAAGGTCTTCTCCATAGTGCGCCCCAGGTGTGACAGGATGAAGTGACCGGGTCAGCTCATGCTGAGGAAGGGCCTCCCTCCCGCTCTGCCTCTTGATTCCTCCAGCCTCTCCCTGTCCCCCTCCCCACACCCTGCTAATTCTGTTCCCTTCAGGGAAGCAGGCAGGTGCCACTTCCTCTCCGAACCCCCACCTACTCCAGGCCAAGCCTGGCGCACCGCCCCACCCTGTCCGGGTGCCTGGTGCCTGAGGCCCTGTGGAGATCTGCTCACAAAGCTGTTCTCCAGCCCAGGATTCCCCAAAGGCAGAGGCCTGGGCTCACGTCTTCTTTCCTTCCCTCCTTTTTCATTCCATGCACGTTGGCCATCTGTATTTTATCAGACTAGCACAGTGCCTGGTCCTTGGTGAATGCTCAGCCAGTATTTTCTGAATTAATAAAAGGGAGGAAAAGAATTGTAGAATTAGAACTTCCGGAGGCCATACAAGTGATTTAATCCAATCCTGACCCAAAACTGTCAATTTAAAGAAGACTAAACAGAGACCTATGAGGGTCGCCATGAGTTGGACCTGACTCTACAGCACCTAGCAACAGCAGAGACCAGAGAAATTGAGTGATTGAATTCTGCAACATAAAACCTCACACTGGTGTGTACATATTCACATGCACCCGCAATGTGTGGTTGTAATGTCATGAGCATTTGGTGTTTTATAATATTTGGTATCTTAGAAATGTTTTATTTTCTATTTGGAGTTGCTTATATAAAAAATAAAATTCACTTTTATATATTTATTTTGAATCCAGTGGCTTTATTACATGTTCTTTACCTTCTAAGAGTTTATCTGCAGATTCTTTTAGGTTTTTTACCTACACAATCAAGTTGTCTATGAGTAATGACAGTAATGGGTTCTGGGTTGGTGATTAGGCCTTTTTTTTTTTTTCACTTTAAAGATGTTAATTAATTCCTTGTTTTGGGGATTCCATAATTTTGTTGAGAAAGTAACTGTCAGTAATAGTTTTGCAACTTTGAACATAATGCACCCTTTACATCTCTTCTGCTTTAAGATTTTCTCTCTGTCTCTGATTATCAAACATGATAAAACCAGGCGTGGTTGGCTCACTGGCTGTCTTGCTTGAGTCTCAAGGTGCCGTCCGTGGGGTTTGGAAACCAGCCATCATGTCTTCAAGTACTGCTCGTGCCCTTCCTCCTCTTCCCTGCGTTTCTGAGCCTCTTACTCATGCACACCGTAGACAGTTCCTGACGTCCCCCACGTCTTCTACTCTTTTCTACGTTCTCACTACATTTGCTCTGCTATTCGGCCTGACGTTTTCTATTTATTTATGTTGTGCATTACTGATCTTTTCTTATCAAATTCAGTCCTCTGCGAAGCCCATCAATTGATTTTATTTTTTCCCTTTCATTTCTACAGGAGATTCTATTTAATCCCTTTACAAAGGTTCTGATTCCCTGATGAGATGCTCCACATTGTCATCTGTTTTTCGGCCACTCTAACCACAGTTATGCAGTTATTTCCAAGTGCGTATTTGACAGCCTACATGATTAAGTACAGTCATCTGCTTGGCGGCGTGGTCTTCGCCCATTTGGTCTCGTGTCTTGGTCTGTCTAGTCGTTTTCCGCTGAGTGCTGTGTGTCACTGGATGGATTGCCGTTGGTGGCTCCACCTGTCCTCTGATTGTCAGGGTGAGGAATGTCACCCTCATCCCGTCCGTGGTTGAACCATTTCACGCTGGGGCCATGGTTTTTGAAGGTCTCTACTTAACCTCCTTCACCTCCGTTCCGAATGCGTGGGTCTCCAGAAGTCCCACCCGCGAGAGCCTGTGGATATAATCGGCCTCTCCATCTTGGAGGCAGAGAACTCCGATTGTTTTTATTTGGCCAGAAATCACGGTCTGTGTTTCAGTTTCCATTTACTTTCTTGGCTGTGCGTCCCGGGGAGCTTGAGAATTTGCCAGAGGCCTCAAGTAGGAAACTCTGCCTAGTGGACTCGCTTCTCTGGATCTTCCTTCTCTCTGGGGTCTCAGCACCCCTGGGATCCCACTCTTGTCTTCTAGTCCTGCGAGGTCACCAGAAGCCCCGGTGGCTTCTCTGCCTCTCAGCCCAGCTGCTCCCCAGATTCTCAGGCAGAGCCTGCATGGGTCCCGAGCAAGGGAGCTCACGTCTCTGAAGTTTGCTCCTCCTAGGAGCTCGGCCCCCACAGCCTGCTCCCCTCAGCTGCCCTCCAGTGCCCTTTAAAGAAAGGACTACACCTGGAGTACCCCCACATACATGTGTGTGTGATGCCTCCTCGGCATCCACCCTCTATCTAGACATTCATTATCTGTCATCTATCTAGATATTAAGCATCCCCCACCGTTCAGTCCTCTGTCTCCACGGTGTACCCAGCTGTCAACCCTCCACCTACCTACCTAGCTCTGATGGTTGTTCTCAGCAGAGCGTTGATTTCCCCAAGCAGAGGCTCTTGACCCACTCGTTGCTGGAATCTCCTCTTCCCTATTGCTGTCAGGCGGGCATTGGTTGGAGAGACAGGAAACACCAGTGCAGGTGAAATCGCCTTCCCAAGGGGCTCTCCAGAGAACAGAAACAATCAAACTAACTGAAGCCTGCTGACGTGAGTTTGGGGAGCTTCGTGCGCCATTTTCTCCAGTTGATTTACCACACCATTGCCCAGGGCTCTCAGAAGTCACGCAGTAAAGGAACCAGGCCAGTGTGTTTCAGCCTGGTGCTTCCCAGTCCAGTCCAACCTTGGGAGCTTCTTTCTCGGTGCGCTCAACACGGTCACAGCCCCTTTTGAGGGACGTGGGCAACATCACAGCCACACCTGACGTCCCGAGGAGGCGTGGATGGTGGAAGCCCCTCGCTGGCAGCTGCAGGACCCCAGTCTCCAGTAGCTCAGGGCCAATGGGAAGGAAAGAGCAGTTGAGGGGCAGCAAGGGACTGTATAGGGTCAGCAGGGAAACGGGAGACGAAAGGCCAAAGAGCAGAACTGTGCTGAGGGCGGAAGTCTGAGCGGCCCTGGGGTCTCTTCATATATTTCAGTGTGGAGTAGGTTGTTATGGTCCTAGTAAGACTGGTTGTGAATTGTGTTCATATAGCGTTTTACAGTTACCTGTACATGGATTCCCCTCATCTGTTCAGAGACAAAGTAGGTAAAGCAGTCAGCAAGGTATCCGGCATTTAATAAGTAATCAATGAGTGTTAAATACCATCTTGGTTTCTAAATATTCATGATGCCTTCCTATCCCATAAAAATCACTTTTCTTCTATCATCTCCTCTATTCAAAGTGATCACCTAAATGTCATATTTGATAATCTTTCGCTATCCCATCTCTAGAATAAGATGAGCATTTTCCAGAATTCTTATCAATGCGCTTCCCCGAGGATCTCCTGGATGATCCTTTTCCTTCTCGCCTCCTTAAACCGTGTGTTATTATTACAGAGAAGGGTATGGGCTGGAGATTTACTGGTGAAGTAGGAGGCCGTAATTGGTTAGCTTTCCTATGAACACATGCACTCTATTTCATTAACTGTTGTTGTTTTTGTTAGGTGCCCTTGAGTCAGTATCCAACTCATAGCGACCCTACGTACAACAGGCGAAACACTGTTTATTGTCAGTGCTTCTCTGCTATTCATAGGATTTTCAATGGCGGATTGATTTTTGGGAGTGGGGTTTCCAGGTCCTTCTCCCAAGCCTACAGCACCTGGTGTTCCCAGGCGGTCTCCCATCCAAGGACTAACCAGGCCCTGCCCTGCATAGCTTCTGAGATCTGATGGGATTGGATGCCACAGGGCTATGGCTGCAGGCTATTTCATTAACTAGTCCCTAGCAAATCTAAAGCAGGTGTCCGGCGAAACATTCGAGGAGGACGGGACACGCCATGGTCACTGAGACCAGATGGGGCTCTTGGAACAGCATGGCATGGGCTCTGGCAGCCCGGCCCATGTTCCTCTTGTGAGTGCTCACATCCTGCTTGAGTGGCGACAGCGGAGCACACAGGGTCCCAGGCAGGGCCGAGGGCTCGCCCGCTTATCTATCCCACAGCTCTTGCCTGAGCATATACTGCACCCAGCCCTGTTCTGGGTGCTGAGGTCCTGGGGTCTCCCAGTGCCCACCACAGACAAAGCCCTGCCTCCTCTCGCTCATAGTCTACCCAGGGAGATGAGCATCAGATGAGAAAAGTAGGACCGGTCCCATCGACACTTTGGATGGTGACAGAGTGGGCAGAGGGAAGGAATGTGGTGGGAGATGACCCGAGCCATGAGAAGAGTGAGCGCCGAGCGCCGGGCTGGCCACCACGGTCCGTGAGATCTGAGGCCATCCTCTTCCCGACTCTGTTCTCAGGGACGCAGAGTCCATACATAGCTCAAAGTCAGCATGGGGGGAGGTTTACACCATGGGAAAAGGGAAACCCTAGAAAGCAGCACCCTTCCGCTGTAGCACACCCCGCCACAGCTGGGCCAGTGCAGCCAGAGCACAGTGTGCGACAGGGGACAGCGGGAGTCAGAGGCAAACCATGAGGACCTTGAAGGCCACTTATGGAAGGTGGGATGGTGGCCCTGCGAGATGCCCATATCCTATGCCCCAGAACCTGTCCCCTCCCACAGCAAAGGGACACTGCAGATGTCTCTAAGAATCCTGAGAGGCCCCAGGCTATCTGGTGGGTGCAGTGTTGTCATGGGGGTCCCTGTGAGTGGCAGAGGGAAGCAGGAGAGTCAGAGGCATGTGATGGTGGAGAAAGCAAGCTTATGGTGACACAGGGCCAAAAGCCAAGGCCTGTGGGCGGCCCCAGGATGCAGGAAAGGTGGGGAAATTGATGCCCCCTACAGCCTCCAGAAGAGACAACGATCCTGCCCAGGATCTTGCCTGGACCAGCTCAGGGACACCTACGTGGGACTCCAGACCTCCCAGGACCTCCCAGACTGGAGGCCGATGCGTTCCTGCTGCTTAAGCCTTTAAATCCGTGGTCACTCATCACAGCAGCAATCAGAAACTAATACATCTGTGTACAACTGGGGCTTTCTCCTGAGCCCTGTGGGAAGGCCTCGGAGGGGTCTCGGGGGACCGAGCCAATTTGACAGGGTTAAGAGGTTTGGGCTGCTTTGGGAAGAAAGTGAAAGCTGCAGCATCAGGCAGCAGCTGGAGAGGCCCCGGGGGCCGTGGTGACTGGGAGAAGCAGCTTCACCGGAGAACTGCCCACAGACCGCAGGCTGGACCATGCGAGAGAGCCCGAGGCAAGGACTTCGCCAAGGTTCCTGCCTGAGCCTGACCGCAAAGAGAGGGAGCCAGGGGGCGTCAGGTCTGAGGCTTGTTCACACCTGATATAGGAAAGAACCCAGGGGTCCTGGACTGAAAGAAGGCGCTGTCCTCAGGGAGTGAGCACCGGCTACAGACAGGGACCAGCAGCCAGTCCTCCTGGAAATGGAGGGCAATGCGTCCAGTGTAGGGAGAAATTGGGAAGAAATTGGAAAAAACTCCAAAACTGGGAACATGGCTTTTGAAGATCTGGGTTGTATATTAGAAATCTAGGGAAAATGAAAGTAACTTGGTTGGACGTTTGTACAAAACCCTTCACAAATCCCCTGAACCTGATTGGAGAATTGAACTCAAAGCTGATTGGCTCAGGCCATTCTGTGGGCGAGCTATATAAGGAGCTGCACTGCGGCAGCTCCACCCTTTCCCTTTTTCCCCTGGACTACTGATGAGGAAAGAGCTCCCTTTTTTCACCATGACCTTCGATAAGTAAAGACCTCTCTCTCCGCCAAGACCATCAACAAGGAAAGAACTCGATCTCCGCCGAAATAACCAACATGGAAGCATCTGCCCTTGAGCCTGTATAAGAGCTGCTAGCACTTAAAGCTGTATGCTTTGGGTTTCTCTCCACCCTGATATGGGCAGAGAAATAAAGAGCTGTGTTTGTCTCCGCAAGGCAAAAGGGCCTGAGGCTTTTCCTTTCTCTCATCTCTGTGGCGTACCGAGGGCTGCAGGAGTCCGCCCCTCACTTGAGGGTCCCGAGTGAATTGTGTTTAGTATTTGTGTGTGTGGTGGCACCGCCCATCCGAACATGTGGGCTGGACCAGGAGGTGTGTGCCCCACAGTCCAAGTTCCAACTCCCTGTTTTAACACAGGGAAACTGAGGCCAAGGTCTCTGTGAGCGCCACAGGCCCTCCAGAGCTGGGTTTGCCCCAGTTAGTGCCACCGTGCCAGTGGCCTCTGTTGGCAAGCTGAGGCTGCCCTGGTGCTGGGGGCTGGTGGAGGGCTCCATGTGTCACGTCTGGGGAGCCTAGCATGGTGGCCCGGGGTCAGTGCTGAGTGTGGCTTTATTTAACATCTTTGCTAATTATCTGCAGGAAAGATAACGACTCGTTAATTAAATTCACAGGTTGCACAAAATTGGGAGGTGTTGAGAAGGCCAGCACCGACAGGGCAATCACTCAAGGAGCTTCGAGACGTGGACGGGCAATGCAGGGAGGCTCGGTGTGCAAGGCCGCAGGAGGATTCGGCCAGGGGATGGTAATCCACAGCATTGGAATTCAATGGCAGGAACAGCCAGAAAGCAGAAATGCTGAAGGGCCTATTGGTAAAGAGGACAACAGATTAATTATAATTCTACTGGGCGATTCTGTGGGGAAGCGTGTGAGGTGATTCTGCCCCACGCTCACTCACAGGCCTCGCAAGCCTAGGGCGGGAGCTTAGTGTGTGCAGAGCACACGCACACCTTTCAACCCATCACGTCTGAAATGTTCCCATAGCCCTGATGGCAAATGAGCCCCTGCCTGGTGGCCCCGAACCCCCTTTCCCAAGGAAGGAGAGGCTGTGCCCCTCATTGCTGGTCATCTTGGGAGGGTGTCTTGGATGGAGGGCGGGGCAGTCACCCTGGCAGGGTTGCTGGGCTGGGCTTGCACAGGGATCCCACAAAGGCTAAGCAGGAGGCAGGGTGGGGTGCTGTGGGGGCTGATAGCTGAGCCTGATGGTGTTTGGGGCCAGCATGGAGACGGAGACAGAGACGCACTGGGGAAATGCTAGGCCTCCGTTTGTGAGAGGTACGGAGTCTCTCTGGGCCTTCGGTGGAGGAGATGGGACAGGTGTAACACCTGCCAGCACATCCTGGCCACGACACGGACTAGGCGGGCAGCCAGCCATGGCCAGGACCCGATCTGCTCCACCCAGGCCCTCCAGGCCCTCTCTTCTCCCGCAGCCTCGCCCTCCTTCCCAGGGAGCTGTGGTGGCAGCTGGGGTGTAGCACAGTGGGTGTGGGGTGAGCACCTGACTGTGCAGCACCTCGGTGGAAACGGGATGCACCTGTGGGTGGCACTAGCGGGAAAGGACGCCTCCCGCCACCTCTCCTGACCTCCGGCAGTTCTCGTTTGTTGTTTACAGACATTCTAAAGGAGGAAGGGGCTGGGATTTAGCTCAGTTGGTAGACCGCTGCTCTGCAATCTCTGAGGTTCTGAGTTCGATTCCCAGCACCGCAAAAATGGGAGAAGGATGTGGCAATCCACTCCCAAGGCAATCCCGAAACAGTCAGCCATTGAAAACCCTATGAGGGTCGCCGTGAGTCGGACACAACTCGAAGGCACCTAACAACAACAACAACAACAAAGGAGGAAGAATAGGAAGATTTGAAGTACTGGCATGGACGCTGTTGCCCATCTCTCTGTCATGAATTCAGGGTTTGGTGCAAACACTAGGGAAGTTAACGGTGTGTGGAGACACCAAACCATAGGATGCTCACTGCACAGCTTGCGTGTGCGCAAGGGAGACACCACTGTTCCCGCCAAAATGGTGGAAACACTGCCCACACCACCTCACGAGTGTTCCACTCACCTCCTGGGGTCACATCCCCCCCCCCACTCACTCCCTTCTTGCGGCCCGCTGGTCCGTAAGGACAACCAAAAGGAAGAGGATCTTTTTCCATCCTTCCGTGTCATCATTTCCAGCCAATGGGGACGGGGACGTGACTTGAGCGATGACCCACGGGATGTGCTTGTCATCATTCCTGTTTCTTAGATGTCACCGCCTCCTTCTGCATTCGGCCCTTCCCCCTGTGCTCACGGAGACCACCGGGCCCTCTCCATGGGCTTCCTGGAATCTTGTGCCACTGCAGACGCCCGCAGGGAGGCAGGGAGGCCCGTGGAGGACCTCTGTGTGCTGCCCCATCAGGCTTCAGGGGCAAAAACACACTCAAAGTCAAAATTAGCGAGAATTTCAAGAGAGCAGCGTTGAACCAAGTACAAACAATCAAGCCAAGCATGGCCTGTGAGCTAGCGACCCACGTGCCAGTGTGGAGCCCTCCCTGCAGCTGCCCTGGGGGGCCAAGGTGGGGGTCTCCAGCTGACTCTGGCTTGGATGGATGGGAAGACCCTGGTGTCACCGTGGAAGAGGAAAGAACTCGGGGCCAGTTGCTTTTGCTTCATAACTCAGGCTCCTCCCGCTCCCCTCCCAGCCTGCAGCCATCCCCAGGCAGCCTGGCTGGCCCCGAGCACACTCCTGCTCCCCAGCCTCAGCCCAGCCCTCCCCGCTCTGAGAGGCCACCCTGCACCCCACACTCAGCCCATAGAACCAGCTGCCCCCGCCAGGGGCCTCCCCAACACTGTTTCCACGTGGGTGAGGGGCCTGTGCCCCATGGCGTAGCCAACCCCTGCAGGTGTGGGACATAGGTCTCGGTCACTGGGTGTCCTCCAGCCAGCGGATGCACCCAGGGGCCACCTCACTCCCGGGAGTGACCCCATCTGGTGCACAATGCACCGACCTCCCAAAACCGGGCCCTGGGACGCAGAACATCCTACACCAAAAATGTTGGCGGGCTGAGGGTGGAGCGTGGCTGTGCAGCTGGGCAAAGGAGGGTGGGCCATGGGGGAGGTACTGCCGCTGCCCCTAAAAGCACCGGAGGTTGGCCATTGTGGGGAGTGGCGAGTGGTAGGACCCACTGATCCCACCGATCCCACCGATCCCACCTCTCCTTTCTGGAACCCTTGCAGCCACAGAGGAGGAGGAGCTGGGTAGAGCCAGGCCCCGCCACCACCCCTTGGGAAAAGCCCAGAAGAAACAATTTAATCGTTGACTTTCTTTTTCTAACATTTTCAGCAATTTCAGGTGACACTCGCCTAGGGCTATTGGGCGTTCACTTTATTTGTATATTCTTCCTTTTTTATTGTTGTTGTCTGTGTCTGATTCCAAAATTCCAGGCACCCAGCGATAGGAAATCACGAACAATCTAATTCCTTGGCAAGGTTTCTCACAAAGCCTAGGAAGCCCTGCTGAAGAGGCTGTGGCAGCGTCTTGGGGGGAACAGGAAGACGTTTTATCGAGGAATACCAGCGTTAGAGACAGAACAAAAGGACCGAAACGGCGAACAGATGGGAGGGTGTTCGGCGCAGGCTCATGATCTGTGTGAACAGTGAGGGCTGCGCCCACCCCTCCTTTTTGTTTTTGATGCATCAGGGTATGATATGATATGATATGATATGACAGAACATGTCAAAAATTTAGGGGAAAATAAAACCCTGGGTTTTTGAAACATCAAACTATTGCTATCAATAGGAACAGCAACTGTTCAAAAATTTGTTTCAGAACTGCCAAGAAGTGAACGCTCACGAAAAAAAAAAAGTATTTTTTCCCTGCTGTTTGCAAGGTGGACACAAATGCAAACGGTAGGAGGTTGACAACTTGACACATGTCTAATAAATCTAAAGCATAAAAAGTCAACAATTCACTGTTGAAGAAAGCATCGCCGGAATAAAAAGTGCTACGCCAAGAAAGAATAGCCATTAAAAAATAGATTTTCTGAATTCAGTAAGTAATTTAGCCCTTGGAGCGCCAGCCTTCAAAACAAGGAAGCTTTTTCTTTCTCCCTTTACAAGACAGAAAGGAGGCAAGGTTTATCAGGCGGGAGGGGCTCCCGCATTCTAAATGAACCAGGTAAAAAGCAGCATCCACCAAGCAGATGTGAGGCTCTGAGGGCTGGTGACCAGGTCAGAGTGCAAGAGCCTTCCAGATCCCAGCTGCTCTGCAGCTCAGGGCACGAGTGGCTTTAATTTGACAAGTTGGTCCAGTTACAGGGAATTCACAGATCACAGCCAATGCCAGGCAGATTTGGCCACCAGCAGCTCATCCGCTGCTGGCCAAGAGGACAGCATTTGGGAAGCCGTCTCTGTCTCCAGTCCAACCACTTGAATGCAGACCGGGAAGGAGGCAGAGACTCGGGGAGGGCTGGAGGCGTCCGCCTGAGCGTTTGCGACGCGAAAAGAAAGAAGGAGGCATGTTCTTAATATCAGCCTAATTAAGGATTTTGTTTTAACCGATTTTTGCCCAAGCTCTGAATGCTCTTTTCTTCACCGTGATGGGTGTGGTGGGGAGAAGGATGGTCACTGAGTCTGAAAACAAGTGGTGATTCTCAGGCAGCTCCCGTGTAAACGAAAATATCAGCATCACAGTTATGAATCCTGATTTGTGCCATGGAGCTAAAACCTGTATCCTCTTGGACTCCAGGGCTGTGGACGGATGGCGCTGGGTAGCATCTCCGCGCGGTTCAGAAAACTGACACGGTCTCCTCAATTTATGGGGAAATTGACATAATTTTGCAAAAATGTAAACTCATATGTGAACTGGGTTTTGCATAATGGGATTAATTTGGTTGACTGTCATATCCACTATCCTGCAAAAGGCAAGTTAATCACAACATCATCCTGAGTTTTTTAAGGGAAGAGAGAGAAAGGGAGAAAGGAAAGAAAGGTGTTTCCCTCCTCCCCTGACTATCTTTCCATTGTGAGAAAATTCCCTCTTGGAGATAGCACCTTGGGTGGCTTTGGGAAGTGACGCTAGACAAACTCTGCCTGGGTGCCTGAGTGAGGAAAGCTGAGCTGGCCCGTCTCCAATCAGAAAAATTAGCAGCTTTCATAGGAGCAGGAAGAACTGCTTCCAAGGGAAGCCCCTCCTTTAGGCTTCCGAGTGTGGATGGTTGGCTCAGTAGGATGCTGTGCCCTGGAGCCAAGGCTGCAGCACACAATGCCACCACATGGGGTCTTTGCCCCTCCTTACCCGGAACCTCTTCCATCAGGAGCAAGAGCCTGGCTGTTCTGAGAAGGTTCACTAGGTGACTCTGCTAGTCCAAATGCTAGGTTTTGCCTTGGCAACAAAAACCCCAAGGCTCAGTGACTCAGCATGACAGGGCCCCTCTCCTCTTCCCACTACCTGCCCACACAGAGGCAGCAAGAGGACGCTGCTGCCTGTGGTCCCCAGGATCCCTGGCGGATGTCTGTAGGGAATTGTGGGATAGCCCCAAGGGATAGAAAGGAGGCTTGGTTTGGCTAGGGCCCTATCTAGCCCACCTGGGGGTCGGATCTAGGGCCAAAGCAAGATGGCCCCCGGTGATTTGAATGTCACTCCTAATTGGCTGCGCTCAGCCCTTCGTGCCACTATATGATTGGCTGACTGCCATGTGGAGGCCTTTGCTATAAGGACCGTGCACAGGGCACACAGAGGCCAGTCCATTGCTATATGGGCCCTGCCACTGCACCACTGCACCACTGCACAGTCCTGCTACCCCATCACTGCAGAGGTCGTGCTTGCAGGACCAAGGGAGAGGCCAGTCTGTCCTCCCAGAGGCCACTCCATCGCCAGACGAGATGGAGAACACTGGGAACCAACAGCAGCGGAGGAGAAGCTGACCTGTGCGGAGGATGCCCGGGATGCTGGGATGTGGACAGCTTCGCCCGAGGCCTGATCCATGACACTTCCGCTGTCCTGAAGGGCGGGCTTGAGGGCTTGATCTCCTTTCAGGGCTGCACAGTAAAATCTGTCCTTGACTCCATCCGCCTGGTCCCTGCCACAGGGAGGGGCCACCACAATCGTCCATCCAGACCCAGGCTGTGAGGACTGTCCGGGCAGGAAGGAGGCCCAGCATGCAGAGGACAGGCCCGCGCCGAGGGCTCCGCCGGGAAGGAGCAAAGCAGGCTGGGAGCCACGCCCACCCACAGGCTTCCGAGGACTGGAGACGTGCGTGCTGACCACCGTGCTGCCGCCATCGCCATCCGCCCATCCAATGACAGACAGTGGGGCAGACGCTCCCTCATGCCTTCCCCACGTGGGGGGCAGGTGAGGTGGGCAGAGGTCTTCCCCCGCCAGGAGGACTCAAGGTAGGAAGGCGTCTGGCCTCAAATCAACTCCACCCAGTGGGCGGGGGAGCCCACGCCAGGGCTGACGACTGGGACCCTGCCCTCCTGTGCAAGGCACCATGGCAGAATGGTGGCACCAGGAACAGGTGGAGTCAGATACCTTCCATGTGAAGCCAACTCCAACAGGCCACAACTAGAGGCCAGGGGCATCCAGACAGAGGGAGTGAGGTGGGGGGAAGCCCGGAGCAGTCACCCAGGCAGATGTCCTTGTGCTAAGCCCCCACGGGTGGAGATGCGGCACAGGCAGCACGTGGGACCCATGCATGCATCGGAGGCCTGTGTAGGAACCTGTGCTCTGCCCTGAGGTGGGGAGGTGCCACTTGGCCAGGCATCGCTGAAGCAGGGTGGCCCCAGGTTTGTCCTCAGGCCTGTTCTTGGCCTCTCAGCTGGAACCTGGCTTGGTTACACCAGGGCTGTGTTCCCAAGGGCCACTGTGAACCCTGCTTCTGAAACACCGGAGTGGCATCATGGTGGCCTAGCGCTGGGCCAGTGCTAAGTGGCTCTCCAGTCTGTGGGCTTCCTCAGTGCGCATGTGACACAGTCGTAGAGGGCTGGAGTGGCTGGTGTCTGTGAAGGACCTGGAGTGTACTACTTGCTCAATGAAAAGCTGTCATTGGTAATCGCACGGAACTTACTAGGGGCTGCTCAGCTGACGCCAACTCACTCAGTGGCTTCACCTGGCCTGTGTCTTGCCTTCTGGCAGTGGCTAGTTTATGGGGCCTGCAGCTATAGCCCTGTGGCATCCGATCCCATCAGATCTCGGAAGCTAAGCAGGGTCAGGCCTGGTTAGTACTTGGATGGGAGACCACCTGGGAACACCAGGTGCTGTAGGCTTGGGAGAAGGACCCGGCAACCCACTCCCAAAAATCAATCTGCCATTGAAAACCCTATGAACAGCAGAGAAGCACTGCCAATAGTGTTTCCCCTGTTGTACAGAGGGTTGCTATGAGTCGGATACCGACTCGATGGCACCTAACAACAACAACAAGTTTATCAGGAGGTGAGTGGGCCAATAGGGCTTTTTTGCTAAGAGTGTGGCTCGGACGGAGTCTTGGTGGAGCCGATCACCATGGCCAAGGCCCACGGGTTCTGCTGAGGTTCCCGGAGCTGCCCTGCAGCTGAGACTCCTGGGTATGGCTGGTCCCTGGATTCTGCAGACCACCCCACTGTCCTCTCAGCAACGCCATTCTGTGATGAAGACAGCAAGGTGGCCCCATGCTGACATCCGAGGCAGCTCTGACCAGTGGCGCAGGCCCTGAGGACAGAAGGAGTCCAGGCTGGGAGGACCAGTGGTCAGGCTGAGTTTTCTTCCTCTGATGTGCGTGGTCGTCAGAATCGTGGATCACGCGGAGTGGGGTTCAGAGCAAGGCTGCCAGGCTCTGAGGGAGCCAGGTGTGGGGGTGGCTGCTGGGAAGGAAGCCCAAGGCGAGGGGGTGCAAACAGCACCCAGGTCTGCAGGGTGTCTCCGCCTGGGAGGTGTGGACTCTGTGGCCCGTGTCTCGCTGCTGTGGCTGCCTGGCAGACCTGCCTGGGCTCTGCATTGGGGACACCACTGGTTTCATCCGCTGCACGCTGAGCCGAACTGGCCTGAGAGGAGGAAGGACGAGGTCCTCCACGGGTGAGGCTTATTGACCAGGCCCACAGGCCGACGCTCAGGCTCAGGTCCTAGGAAGTGGTGAGGGTCCCGTAGATGGCGAGCAGCCGGCGGTGTCAGCGGGGGTGAGGAGCGGGACTGGAGAGCTGGCTCCGGTGCTGGGTGAGCCGAACGCCCCATCCATGGGTCACACCAAGGTGTGGGAGTCAGGGGATGGAATATTCTGGGTCCTTCAGAGAGGTGACTGTTGCCGCAGGCACTGCAGACGGTCAGGGCTCCCAGGTGAGGGAGGCTCCCTCTCAGGAGCGGACTATGGGACACAAACATGGAGCTGGGTGTGATGAGTTGAGACCGTTCTGCATGGTGTCTGCCCAATGACATCCGCTGGCCTTGACCTGCAGAAGCCCTGGAAGAGCTGCAGGATCATTCCATGGAATGGCCTTTGGTCATGTCCTTGTCACAGGAAAATCTCCCCCCACACCTGTCTCACAGGTCCGCTCCAGGACCCTCACAGAAGAGTCACATGGTCAATAAGAGCTGTCTGTGTCAGCCAGGTGTCCTGCTGGAGCAGGGAGCCAACAAATTCATGCAGCAAGCCAGGAGACACAGAGAGCGACCCCCTCTCCACGAAGGCCACTGGCCCAGTCTGGCCTCAGGCGTGGCTCTGCTCCCACAGAGCCGTTTGGCGTCCAGGTTCTGTCCCAGCATCACATGTTTCTTTTCCCCCCATTCCCCAGGGCAGCGTCCTTCCCTGCCTGGCCCTGCATTTTAATCTGGGGAGGGAGAGCATACACAGACCGGCGCAGGGGCTCCAGCCCTGGGGGTGCCCACCACGGGCTTCCTCTACCATCCCCGGCAGGCGGAGGGGAGGACAGAACGTGAGGAAATCCAGCAGGTCTCTGAGTGCCTGCACGATGGTACCTAGTGGTTCATTAGTCGTAGTGATTGTTTTGCTACTAGATTTATTTTAAATTCTGATTGTGTTATAAACTGTAATGCCTTTATTTTATACTGGAAACAAACACTCCCAAATGCCAACAAAGGAAGGGCTTGACATGTAGACCACACTTTAGAAAATAGTGATGCCTGGGTTCTACCTCAGGGGATTCTGATTACTTTTTCTGGGTGACAACCTAAAAGCACCCAACCCCGGTAGCCCTGAGCACCCTCTGTACTCCAATCATGGCTGCTAATTCCATCCGTCAGTGAAAGGAGCCAGGGTTCTGTGGAGAAATAGGTGGTTCTAGGACCAGGGCAGGAAATACACAAGATAAACCTGGAGCATCCCACAGCACTAAAAAGTAAGGAAACACTGGAGACCAAAACCCCGTAATGCCACAGTGATTGGGTTATGACAAAGGGACACAGAAACCAATACACAGAGCTCCCAGTGGCTGGAACCAGAACAATTTAAAGAACAAAGTAGAAAAGTACTGGGTTACATCTTCAGGTACGAAATAGTTCCCATACACAGAAATGGGCGGAGAGGAAACAACTCCCATGAAGAATTCCAATAATCTATGTAGGCACTGCACACTTGGGATGATGGAGAAGACTCCATCCCACCAGGGCAAACTCGTCCTAGGGAGGTCCTTCCAAAACCTACAGCATGGAAATGGGAGGAAAGGGGCCACTGTGTGGTGAAGAAATCTGACAGGTGCTGCTCCAGCCAGGTGGCCTGGGCACGCTCCAACACTGACACTCATGCCAGCCGTGCCTGTCCTGATGCACCGTGATGCAATGGTGCTGTGCCTTTGTGGTCTTCCTCCCCACACCCATCAATGCACTCTAATGACGAGAGAAAACATCAGGCAGACGTGGGTTGAGGGGCATCCTGCAAAGTCCTGACCGGTCCTCCTCAAGATCATGAAACACAGGGAAGCCTGAGAAACTGTCCCAGCCAAGAGGAGCCACTGGGGCCGTAGGGACCAAGTACAGTTTGGTGTCCTGGATGGGATCCTAAGGCAGAAAGTGGACTTTGGGGAAAAGCCAAGGGAATCTGAATAAAGCATGGGCTTTGGTTAAAACAACGCCCCAGTGTTGCTTTGTTCATTGTAACAAACAGGCTGTGGGAAGTAAGATGAGGGTAGTGGGGGAATCAGGTGTGGGATATGTGGGAACTTCGCACCATCCTTTCAATTTCTCTGTTAATTTTAATGAATTGGCCGGGCGTGGTGACGGGAGGCAGGAGGATCGCAAGTTCGAGACCAGGGGCAGTCTGCATAATTTAGCGAGACCCTGTCTCAAAAGGTAAAAAAATGGACTGGGGGTGCAGCTCAGTGGTCCAGCACTTGCAGAGCATGCAGGCGCGAGGCCCTGGGTTCAACCCCCAGTACCACAAAAAAAAAAAAATAATAATAATAAAAAATACTGAATTTAAAATCGAAAGTTAAATAGGGACAAACATGGCTCCTGGCGAATTCCAAAGGCAGGGTTGGGAGATACCAGTGTTGAGGGAGGGGATGTGTCGCATCGCCAAGACCCTCGTCAGGGATGTCTTTCACCCCAGGAGGAAGGAATCATGGGAGAGGTTTAAGGACAGCATGTGGATATAGGATGTAGGAGCCCATCTGGGTCCTGGGCCCAGCAGCTCCCATTCCAGGCCCAGAATATGGACCCCAAGCAAGGGTCTCACGCAGGAAGTAGAAATCTCCTCTGTGTTTTGTTGATCCATAAAACTCTGCAGGTAGACATTTGTCCTCCTGAGTGACCATCTTGTTTGAACACAGTTGAACTTCGGGCTCTGTCGCCCTGCCCCCACCACACAGTGGTGGGCCCTGCAAGCCAGCTGGGAGTCAGCTGCCTCCCCTGGAGCCCAGGGTGGGGCTGCGCCGCAGTCCTCCGCCTCCTCCTCCCGTGTCTGGTGGCCAGCTGCTCCAGGGCCGTGAAGGGCCGGGGAAGGAGAGTCTTGCTGAACTCCAGCCAGCCCTGATGTCTTCTCGGGGCCAGGGCTTTGCAGTGAAACGGTCTTTGCAAACAACTTGCCATGCGGATAGTGAACCGTCCCCACCCCACGACGCCAGACAGACTTCATCTTGACAGGCCGTCCCACTGGGTCCCCTCAGGAAAGCATGGAAGCCAGGGGATGTCAAGCCCAGGTCCACCTCCTGCAGCCCACGCCTCAAGGGGCCGAGCCTGAGGAAGGCACCTGCACGTTGCTAGGAAACCGCAGGGAACACCTTTGCGGTCTCACATATGCACCACATAATAATAAATAACGGTTAACATGATAATAAATAAGCAAAGAGCAATAATTACAACGCGCCCCAAGCCTGTTGTTTCTCCAAAATTAATTTATGATGAATTATCACTCAGAGTCCTTGGAGCGTCATCGCAGGACGTGGAAAGGGGCTGTCTTGTTCACTACCGGGTACAAAAGGGTTAAAAACCGCCTGCCCCTAACCCAGCCCTCCTCCCAGGCTCTGGACACCCAGGAAGGGGCCCAGAGGGCTCTCTCCTTCCCCCCGCTTCTCACAGCTTCCCCCTGCCCAGTGCAGTTAAGTTTCTTAGATACTTTACTTGCATTTCTAATTCAGTTATTCTTCTGAAATTTATTCAAAGGATTTATGCTTATGAAATTACAATATGATGCTGCCCATACGCCAATGAGCTGGAGGCAAAGAAAATAATTTTCTTCAATTTACAGTTATGAGGCGGGGGGAGAACTGCGCTTCCTGGTCCCCCTGTCTTTGTGTGTCTCGGCGTGTTTCCGTCTTCCGGAGGCGGGAGCCCACGCCGCATTCTTAAGCAGATCACACTGATAATTGTGTTTCGGAGCTGTCAGCTCCGTGAGGACTGTCCGCCGACCTGTTCGGCACACTTGAGCTGTTTGTGTCAACTGCTTCTTCCTGGGAGCTTGGCCCTCGGTAAAGCCAGTTCACTGGGGACACTGTTACATCGCCGTCCAAGAGGGTTATTAGATAGAAAGGAAATTTATGGATGACTCTTTGTAACAATTAATCAGGATCGGTTGATGAGGTTTCAGTTGGTTCTTTTATCTCCTGGACTCGAAATATATGTATGGATCATCGTAATAATATTCAGCCCTTGTTCCCATTGTCAGATGCCTCATTTTGTCACTCTGTTTGATTAATGGACCTTTTGGAGTCCCCAAAAAGTCCTAGTAATACAAATAAAAAGAATCATAAATATTGAATGAGCTCGCAGAACAGTTAACCTTGACTGCATTTTGGGACACTTTTGGAGAAACTTCACTGTACAGAAAACAAATTGCTGTGGGGATTAAAAAAATACGCGTACTCATACTGAATCGGAGATTTGGGAGAATGTCACCTCTTTAACCTTGTCACTCTTATTAATCTGTTGTGATTAATTAGTTTAGTTAGCTTTACAAGAAGGTCAGCAAAGTGCCAGCATGCAGCGAGTTGGACCAATGGGCGTGCCTGGGCCAGGGAAGGGGTGCGGGCAGGCGGTAGGGAGGATCTGGAGCAAGCGGGGATAGTGCCTTAGCCCCACAGGGCACTGAACTGGGGGGAGGTGGGAGGAACACTTCGGATGAGTTTCCAGACTGGCCTTCCAGGTGCCGGCTGTCAACTAAATCTCGGCCTCCTTCCACCAAGATCCTCCCTCCCGAGCCTTTGCTGCCGTACTGTCAGAGTTCTAATTCCAGATTTGACCCGCCATTGATCCAGAAAATGGATTTGAATGAGGGTGTGATCATTTGAAATTTTTTTGTCTTTAGCATCTGGTCCACAGGTTCAGAGCTAAATAAGGAGTCAGACAGACTTGGATCTGGGATCTCCTGTGATATAGGAGCTGTGTGGCCTTGGACTATTGACTTTGACTAAGTGTAGGTTTTCTCATCTTTAAAATGGGATTACTGCCCCGTGGGATTGTCATGAGGATGATGTGAAATAATTCAAAGAAAAGCCTGGCAGGTGTCTGACATATAAGAAAGGCTTGGCAGTGGGCAGAATTATGTCTCCTAGAATTGTCTCAAAGTCCTAATCCCCAGTGCCTGTGAATGGGGCCTCATTGGTCTTCTCAGGAACCATCAAGTTAAAGGGAGGCCAAGGGCTTAGAGGAAGCCCTAACCCTGCGCCTGGGGTCTGTACCAGAAGAGGAAAATCCACACATGGGCACGCAGGAGAAGGCCGTGTGAACACAGGCCCGAGACTGGGGTCCTGTGGCCACAAGCCAAAGAGCGTGGCGATCAGGGGCCACCAGAGGCCCATGGGTCTTCCTTAGAGCCTGTGCAGGAGTGTGGCCCTGCAGATGCCGTGATTTTGGGTTTCTGGCTTCTGTGATGGGGAGGAAATGGATTTCTATTGGCTTAAGCCATGGTTTTGGTGATTTGTTAAGATGATCTAGGAAACTGGTGCACGTTCCACACATTCCTCGTGGTGGGATCTGGGGGGACCTGTCACTCAAGGCTCGAGACTTGGTCTGAGGTGTGTGACAGTCACTTCTGCTCTTGAGCCCCTCCCCCCCTCTGGCTGACCTCTGGGGAGTCTGTGGTGCCCCCTTGATCTTCCAGGGAGCCGGCCATGGCTTGCTTGGCCCTGCAGAGCACAAAGGCCACTCCTGGAGCACAGCTCTTAGCGTCCGCCATCTCCACTAAATCGTTAGAGATGAACATTGTCTGTGATTCTGACAGAAGTGATTCATTTCCTTGTGTCAATGTATGGTGCCTTTTTTTTTTTTTTTTTTGCAGTACTGGGGGTTAAACCCAGGGCCTCGTGCCTGCATGCATTGCAAGTATTGGACCACTGAGCTGCGCCCCCAGCCCATTTTTTTACTTTTTGCTAAGTTACGCAGACTGCCTCTGGTCTCAAACTTGCGATCCTCCTGCCTCTGCCTCCTGAGCTGCTGGGATTACCGGCGTGTGCCACCATGCCCAACAATGTATGGTACCTTTTTGAAAGTTACATTGCTGCTTCTAATAGAGGCAAAGTTTAAAAGTTAAGTACTAAGTTGCAATATTACCAAAGAAAATTTTAGCTTAGTTGTTTGCCATGTTTTTGCTGCTGTGACAGAAGATCTGAGAAAGGCAACTTAAAAGGAGGAAAGGTTAGTCAGGCTCATGGTTTCAGAGGTTTCAGTCCATGGTCACTTGGGGCCCCATGCTGTGGGCATGTGTTGAGGCAGAAACGTGCTGGTGTGGGGGTGTGGTTGGCCAAGGAAAGCTGCTCCCCTCATGGTGACAAAGAAGCACAGAAAACCAGAGGTGGAGGTGCAGGGTCAAGACAGACCCTTCAATGGCCTGGTTCCCCCACCCAGGCCCCGCGTCTTTATAGCCCATTCAGCTATGAACCCACCAATAGGTTCATCCACTGATAAGATTAACACCTTTATGATCCAATCAGCTCTCAGTGGAGCCACCAGCTGGGGACCAAGACATCAACTCCAGAGCCTTTTTGGAGATACTCCATGTGCAAACCATGTTGTTGTTGTTAGGTGCCGTCGAGTTGAGTCTGACTCATAGTGACCCTATGTACAAAAGAACAAAACACTCCCCGGTTCTGTTCCAGGCACACAATCTTATTTATGTTTAAGCCCATTGTTGAAGACACTGTGCCAATCCATCTGGTGGAAGATTTTCCTTCTTTTCACTGATCTGCCACTCTCCCAAACATGATGTCTTTCTCCAGGGATTGGTCCCTCCTGACTGTGTGTCCAAATTAAGTGAGATGCAGTCTAGCCATCCTTGCTTCCAAGAAGCACTCTGGTTGCACTTCTTCTAGGACAGATCTGTAGGTTCTTTTGGGAGTCCATGGTATATTCAATAGACATCTCCAGTGCCATGATTTAAAAGCATCAATTCTTCTTCTGTCTCCCTTGTTCAATGTCCAGCTTTCACAACCATATGTTCCAAACCATAGCAGCTTAAATATAAGGAACCTCATATTTTATGCCAATATATCCCTGAAAGTTGAAAGTGAATATATTTTTGTAAGTGATGCTGTATTTCCCTGTTGGCTTCTAATGAGCAAATCAAGACTATTTCCTCCCAAAGAAAAGTATTGACCCCATGACACTAAAAATTGCACTGGATGCCACCATTCCGTTGTCATTGTAGAACCTACAGGTTCTAGCAGTGACATAGTCTGTTGAATTCCTGTCTCGGCTTTGCCCCCAGACTTCCCAAGAGGTCCTCATGCGTTGCCACCTCTTGTCACAGGTTCCTGTGACTCTCTTGTCCAAGCAGGACAAACTCTAGAATGTAGGAGGGGTGAGATCGAGGATTGAGGGCCGGTCCCTCTGTGGAGAAAGTCTGTTCCAGGCCAGGATGGTGCGTGCAGACAGCTGAGGGCTAGCAGCGCCCGTGGCTCCCTGGGGAGGTGACTTAGGAGAGGGAGAAGATGAAGGGTGATGGACAGGCAGGAGTGTGCGAAGGATGGCTATGGGGTCAAACGTGGCACCGGGAAGGGTCTTGTTGGGGAGAGGAGGCCAGCAGCCCAGTGCAGCCTGGAGGTCGGGGGTGAAGGCTGTGAAGCCACCATAGATGCAGAACTGAGTCACGGCCATGGTTTGAGTGACATGCTGATGGGTTTGGAGTGGAACCTCTGGGGGGCAGCGATGAGTAGCTGAGGTAAGGAGGGGGGTGGCCCATGTTGGCCTTAGTGGTTTCTAAGAGGAGGAAGGGGGCCTGGGGCTGGCGGCCGGATGTGTCCCAGCAGGCGATGCCCTCTGCTCATCGTGACGCGGCACGGGGTCTCACCAGGTGCTGAGCAGAGCCACACCAGGCTTGTGGACTTCCAGGCGCCAGAACCACGAGCTAAGGAGGCCGCACGGGGTCATAAATCATACAGCCAGGTGTCTTGTTATAGCAGCAGGCAATGGCCCGGGGCCCAGAGCGCTTCTCTAAGAGGCCTGACCTAGGCAAGGGAGGCTGGGGTCAGGGGCTGTGTTGTCTTCTTTATCTTCTTTTGGATTGATAATCTTTCTCATTTTATTTTCTCCTTTCTACCACTTCTTTCAGTGAAAACTTAGAAATTAAAATATATACACACTTTAGTCTAAAGTTAAAGAATACTTTTATCTTTCACAAGGACTTTAGACTATTTTAAATCCATTTGCTTATGGCTCCAATATATTGATATAAATAGAGATATTGAGATATATATACATTGAACCTCGGACTGGGATTTAGCTCAGTTGGTAGAGCGCTGCGCTGCAGTCTCTGAGGTCCTGAGTTCGATTCCCAGCACCATAAAAATGGGAGAAGGGCCTGGCAATCCACTCCCAAGGCAATCCCGAAACAGTCAGCCAGTGAAAACCCTATGAGGGTCGCTATGAGTCGGATACCGACTCAATGGCACCCAACAACAACAACATACATTGAACCTCAGACATTATTTTTGTTTACTGTACTCACTCAGTTACATTCGCCAAAATGCTTCCACTTTTCCTCACTCTTTCACACCGCAAACTTCCACTTGGGATGGCTCTCTTTTTCTTAGAGTATACTTTCCTGACTACTTGCAATCTGCTTGTGGTAAACTTGCTCAGTTTTTGTTTATCTAAAATATCTTTATTTTGTCCTCATTCCTTCTTTTTTTCCTCCAGTACTGGGTGTTGAACCCAGGGTCTTTCGCATAATTTGCAAATGCTCTACCACTGGGCAGCTCCCCCAGCCCCTTTTTAATTTTTTATTCTGAGACAGAGTCTCATTAAGTTACACAGGATGCCTCTGGCCTCAAACGTGTGATCCTCCTGCCCCAGGCTCCCAGTGGCTGGGATTATAGGCCTATACCACTGCTTTCCACTTGTCTTCATTCTTGAAAGATATTTCTTTGAGGTATAGAATTCTGCTTCACGCTATAGTCGCTTGGCACATTGAGAGTCACCCTCAGTGCAGACACCTATGGGTCCCTTCAGAATTCAGCAGTGGACCTGCCACTGCTGCACAGGGACTCTTCCTCATAGCCTCAGTGTCCTTGGTGTCACTGTTACATGTCTGGATGTGAATCTCTTTGTATTTATCCTCCTTAGGAATCACTGGCCTTCCTGAACCCTTGAACTGCTTCCTTTCATCAATTCTGAAAAACTCTCCATGACCAGTTCTTAAAATATTGCCTCTCCAGCATTCCCTTTGCTCTTCCTCTCATGAAACTTTGCTCAAAGTTGTTAGACTTTCTCAGGCTATCCTCCTTGACTTTCAGTCTTTAACTCCTATTTTTCTTTCCCATTTCTTTGATCTTCTTTGATGCATTTTTGGACAACTTCCTCTTATATATATTCCAGTTTATGAATTCTCTCTTCAACTATATCCAATCAGCAGTTAAAACTGCTAATTGAATTGCTAATTTCAGATATTGAATTTTTTTATTTATTAAAATTACATTCAGTTATTTTTCAAATATTCAAGGTCATTCTAATTTTTTTTCCTTGAAATGCATTTCTTTAGATATGGTGAGCATTGTTATTTTATGGTCTTGACCTCTTAATTCCTAAAGTCTTTACATGGCTGTCTTTGTTCTTTTGTTTCTGCTGGTTCTGGGTCATGGCAGGTAATTTCTTCCTATGATGAAGCACCCCTAAACGTGATCCATTCACATTTCTATGCCAGTTATTTGATGTTTAAGATGAAGATTGCTTCTTCAGAGGGAGGCCATGTTTGCTTCTGCTGTACTTTGAGTGAACTATCAGTCAGGTCCTGGATTTGGGCTTTTTGAACTAGGTCTAGTGATTTTGCAGAACAAATCCAGACAAGCATTGGCTTGCGTTTGTAACACCCAGGGACTTCCTTTGCACTCTCCCCTTCTGTTGTGGTTTGGATATGAAGGCTCAGGTGTGGGAGGCTCAGTTCCCAATTGATGGCACTATTTTGGGAGGTGGTGGAACTTTAGGAGCTGGGACCTACTGGTGGTAGTAGATGACTGGGTGTGTGCCTTTTATGGGCATCTTGTCCCCAGACCTTCATGTCTGTCTCTCTGCCTCCTGGCAACCATGAAGTGAGCAGTTGGCTCCGCCATGCTTTTCCTCCATGGTTTTCTGCCCAGATCCACAGCAAACCTCTGAAACCATGGGTCAAAATAAACCTCCCTCCCATTGGTTCTCTCAGATGTTTGCCAGAGCTACAATAAAACTAACACATCTTTTATACCCAGTACAAGGCTCCTCACCTCACATGAGCCTGGCCTTTATTTTTTGCCCCATGAACCTGCAGAGCTGTGGGGACAAAAGCTCAGGTGTCCATCTGTGGCCAACCCTTCTCAGTAGAAGTGACCTTAGTGCCCCCATATCTGTCTCCATGTTTTTACTTCTTCTTGGAACAAGATGCCAACCTCTATGCCCCAGGTGAAGTAAGGGGACAGCCTCACTTGTGATCTGAACATTTCTGTGTTTCTTGTTTCACATCAAACTTCCCATTATTATAGGCCGTGAGGTTGGGGACCATATAGGTCACTTAAACCAAGGTTCTCAAACTTTCACCAGAACTGCGTATGAATATCGTGCGAGCTAGGAACAAGGGCTCTGGGGTCAACTGCTGAGCCTCAAAGTTGGCTTCACTACTTACTCACTGTGTGACTTTGGGCAAATTACTCAACTTCTCTGTGCCCACCTACTTCTTGCTGTAAAATGGTACAAACACTAGCAACCGCCAGCAATATTTATTCTGAGAAGGAAATGAGGAGTGAGTGAAGCACAGCCTGGCTCCCTGTCCCCGTATGGAGTGGATTGAAGCTATCACTGTTCTTGTTTCCCATGGGCATCTTCCCAGGCCTGGGGCAGTCAGGCCTTTCACAGGCTCTTGGCCCAGCAGAACTAGAATCTCTCCAGAGAAGCCTTAGTGGGGACTCTGGGCCACACCACAGCCTCAGGGAGCTATCCCAAGCATGCCCTGGGCACTTCCTGTGTGGTCCAGCCCCTCCTTCAACCAGTGTGGAGGCGGAGACTCAGACCTGGCCCAGGGAATGCCTTCTGCCTCACTGTCTTCTGACCCAGGTGTCACATCTTCAGGGTCCCTCTGCCCTAGGTGACAGTCTGTGTTAACAAGCTGAACAGTTGGTAACTAAGCCAGTTACCATCCAGGTAACTCATTACCTAAAAGCTGAAATAATACCCTTTCTCCATGGCAGGCCTGCCCCATACACGGCTATGCCCGTGACTTCTGCAGGGCAGGACTTCATGCCCACAGCCACCTACTGGCCAGGACACCGAGTCTCCCCCATCTATCTACCCACCACAACCTCCTTCATTCATTTAACACTCACCACCGCTGGCTGGGGTGTAGGCCAGGACCAAGCCAGCGTGGTGCCGTCTCATGTGAAGTTCGTGGGCAGTGGAGAGAGGCTGTTGCTTTAGCTCCATGCAAGGCACCTAGTGGCTGGGATGTGAACATGGCGGACAGGACGAAGCTCCAGGACCCGGCCTCCAGGTGAAAGTTCCCACGCTGCAGCAGAGCTGGGCAGAAGCCCGTCTCAGGGCTGCAGGCCATGGGCTCCTCGTGCTCTGTCCTTCACATCCTCAAGAGGGCTGGCACCTTGTCATAGAGCCCAGGAGGCTGGGGACAGCCCATCAGCACCACCCCCTCACTTACCTCGACACCGGGGGGCTTAGTTCCTGGAGGGACCAGTGCCAGGTCGTTGAAAACCACCAGGCCCCTTCCTGCTGCTCCGTGGCTGAGCTCCATATAAAATACAGGTTCCTGTTCGTTGCCATTTATGCGTTCGTTATCATTAACAGCCATTATAATTTTTTCCCAGTGGCAATTACATTGATATTACTATATCTAAATCAAAGAGGACATTACAGCAATTACTGTCATAAGTTGATTGGGAACCACCTAATTTTTAAGTGACACTATTTTCTTATCAGCGTGATGATTTTCCTTGGCAATAAATAATATGCCACAAGAGTTGGGCACACACAGTCCTCTATACCTAGTGAATCCAGAGGCTTTCTTGTACACAGGTTTTTTTTAACCAAAAGAAAATATACTTACGTCTTATCTTGTCTGTCGTGTGAGAAGAATAAATTTAAGATCAGAATAAAATTCCAACCTAGGGTTGGAAAATATTTTAACAGATTCTCAACCGAATTGGTGGACTGCACGGGGGCGGGGTTAATGATGAGATGTTCCTGTTTCAAATCTGTTTCCACAGAGGTTGAAGGAGGGAGAGGAGGAGGGGGAGGAGTCAGGGAGAGGGGGAGGCAGAGCTGACTTCGTCCCCGAGGGCCATCTGGCGGGGGTGGGGTGCAATGGGGGGGTGCCACCCAGGGCAGCAGAAACTCAGAGAAGTTTCTGTATTTCTTTCCAGGCCTTAGTACGCACTGGGCAGCGGCTTGGGCAGTGGCTTTGGGACATGACGGGGTGCACCGAGCCCACAGCAGGGTCTGGGCTTCCGCTTCCTGGGGGGCCCTGACTGGGGAGTCAGTTCCGGGTGGAGCTCGCAGCTCACGTGGTTCTTCCACCGAGGCTGGTTTGCAGCAGCTGGCCCCGCTCTGCTTGGGGTCTGGCTGAGGCGGCCTCGACGGCCGGTGGGTGGGGGGCCAGGGCTGGTCCTGAAGGCCAGGGGCGATGAGTGCCCCCCTCTACGCGTCCAGGCCTGCTGGACCTGCTCACCTCAGGCCTCCTGCCCACCTTTCCCCGCAGGGGCTGGGATAAAATGGCTCTCCCTCTGCCAGGCCTCTGATCATCCATTCTCCCATTTAGAAGTTTCTCCTTTGCCTCCATCTAGCTCAGTGGGTAGAGCGCTGCTCTGCAGTCTCTGAGGTCCCGAATTCGATTCCCAGCACCACAAAAATGGGAGAAGGGCCTGGCAATCCACTCCCAAGGCAATCCCGAAACAGTCAGCCATTGAAAACCCTTTGAGGATCGCTATGAGTTGGACACGACTCCATGGCACCTAACAACAACAACAAACTTTGCCTCCATAGGAGCAAACCCGGCTCAGTTCCAGGGCCCCACCGCCTCGCGCGCACCTGG
>VMDO01024020.1:0-30503 GCA_007922755.1 Pedetes capensis
TGCCTGCCTGACCAGAATGATGTCACCCATGCTCGCCATGCCTATGACCTCCAGAGTGATGTGAGTACAGTATCTATAATAGAGCTGTATGCAGGAATATTTTAATTGATATGAAAGTTATCCCTGATATACAACCCATTGACGTATTCAATCTAGGGTTTACTGGTCAGTGATATTTGAATCAGAATTTCAAGTAGTTTTATTGCTTTATTATTAATAAGGACTAATAGTCCTTATAAGAAAATGAAGTTTCCAAGCTAAACTTGGTCTTATAAAGACAAAAGCAGAGTTAAACAATGTTGGAATACAGGGTCTACCCAAGGGAGACATTTTCTTTTATCTTTTAAGGGGAACAAAATAACACATTTTTATTTTTAAAATGACTCTAGAATTTTGTTGTCAGCTTCCTTACCAAATGAAGGAGGTTATAAGTATTAAGACACTAGTGTCTGCTACAACACTGCATACTATTCTTAGGAAATGAAAGAACCCACTGTGTGTAAGCTGTCGGCTGGTTTTGCTGATACTGGCTCCTTTAGTGTGGCTTTCTTCATGGAGGGGCCACATGGTAATGACAGAACCTAGTACCTATTGGAAACAGATGTCCTGTCTCAAATCTAGGTATAAGAAGAACATTTCTTGCACTATGTATTTTATACACATTTAAGGGAATTATTAAGCATTAGTGAGCTTCAAATAATAAGACAAATTCATAATAATTACGCATTAATTGCCTGTTCCTAGAAACTGTACAACCCACCTGAAAAACTACCACATCTGTCCTGTGACTTTCAACTTATAGAGCCCTGTGCGCTCCAATTGTCTCCCAGAAGAAAGGCTTTGCCTGCATGTCAAATGTAGTTTAAAAGAGCTGATGTCACCCATTGAGTGACAACATTGGCAGGCTGCCTGCAGTTTGCCTTTCTGTCAGGTGCCTTTTCTGGATAGCCTTCTCCCACTGTGATTAGTTTCAATAATGCAAGAATCACCTGACAGTTAAAATGTAGTTCAGAGGTATAAACTGTTACTGTTTTCATTCTCACTGTTGTTCTTTAGAGGGCAATAATTAGCCAGCAAAGGACAATTCCAGGAGGCTTTTTGTCTATAAAATACTAGCTCATATTTTCTGCTCAGTTGCTGTTACAGGTGACATTCTTCCAGGGAGCTGACCAGAGGTCTGATACCATTATTGTGGAGTCTTATGGATACTTAAGGAGTATATAAAAAATCTTTCACAGAAAAAAAGTAACTAAAAATTAAATGAGAAAGATGTCAGGATAAGTACAGATAGGAGCCTGTGCTTCCTGACCTAAGAACTTGGTGGGGAAGGGCAGGAGCCCTGGCCCAGTAACATGATGGTTTCTTACCCCAAATCTTGGGCAGCATTATAGCTGTCAAAGGTCTCCTTCGGGGCATCAGGGGATCCGCATCACTACTGTATGCCACTTTAACATCTCCTTCCCTCCCTCCCTCTCCCTCTCCCTCTCCTCTCTCTGTTTTAATAAAAAGATATTTTGAAATATAACAAAAAGTACCTAGAAGGCAATAATAATCCTGGTTAATCAAGCCTCTAATAAGACCTGCTCCTGCTCATATGACTTACTCACACACTTTGTTTCATGTGCTATTTTTTCCTTTGTTGTTAGGTGCTGTCGAATCAAGTCCGACTCCTAGCGACCCTATGTAGGTTTTTCAATGGCTTATTGTTTTAGGATTGCTTCAGGAGTGGATTGCCATGTCCTTCTCCCAATTTTTTCCTTTAGTAGTATATTAATAACATTTCATCAATATTCTTAGAAAGTGATGTTTTAATAGCTGTAGAGTGTTTCCTTTGGCTAGGCATAAAATTGATCTATGGATAGCTTGTTGTCGGACATCTGTGGTTTCTCTCACTCTAGGCTGGCATTCTTTCCTGTGTACACGGACATTGTATTATAATAACATCCACTGAACTGACTGGATAGATACTAGGTAGAATTTCTCCTCTCCTAACAAGCTGAAATATTTGACAACTTTTTGTTATAGCTAGGAGACATTTCTGGGTCATTTTGCACATACTTCCTCTTTTAGTCTGCCATTGAGCCTGCAGCCATACCACTGTGGCGTCCCATCCCATCAGATCTCGGTACTGAAGCAGGGTTGGGCTTGGTTAGTATTTGGATGGAAAACCACCTGGGAATGCCAGGGGCTGTAGGCTTGGGAGAAGAACCCAGCAACCCACTCCCAAAAAACAACCAACCACCAAAAATACTATGAAAGCAGAGAAGGACAGACAATACTGTGTTGCCTATTATATATAGGGTCACTGTGAGTCAGACAACAACTCATGGCACCTAACAACAACAACAACAATACATTGAGCTTGTTTTCCATGAAAAGAAAATGGAATCACAGCTTATTGTTGATGCCATTTACATCTTTACACTAAGTATTTTGGTCTTGATGAAGAGTTTTTGCCTTCTTTTTCCCTCAGAATGTTTATAAGTCAGACCTTGAGTGGTTGAGAGGCATTGGCTGGGTCCCCATTGGGTCTCTGGATGTGGTCAAGTGCAAGAGAGCTGCAGAGATTCTGAGTGATAACATCTACCGCCAGCCTCCAGACAAGCTGAAGTTCACCAGTGTGACTGATTCTCTGGAACAGGTGCTGGCCAAGAACAATGCCCTCAACATGAACAAGGTAAGCCCCAGTTTCCTCAAACTTCCCAAGATGGCAAAAGATGTTATTATACCTTAATGACCAACACATTCAAAATTATCCATGAAAGTATAGTCACATTTACCTTTTAAATTGCACATTTGAAATCCTCTAAATAATCTCTGTTGTTTCCAGTTTTAAGCTTAAAAACTAGCAATAAGACTCAAACCTCCCATGGAATACCTTATATCCAAATCTGGCTTATTTTTCCACATAGGTCAATAATAATGCTATTTTAATTTGACTTTTCATACTTCCTATCTCAAATGATTTTCAGTCAATACCTGATCTTCTTTTATAGCGTTTATACACAGAGGCCTGGGACAAAGACAAGACTCAAATTCATATAATGCCTGATACACCGGAGATCATGTTGGCAAGGCAGAACAAAATCAACTACAGTGAGGTAAGGGCAAAAGTCTGTATTTTGCTACACTGACTTTGTTGTCATTGTAGTTTGGTTTTCTATATTTAATTTTGTGGAGAATTGTTGGGCCCAGCTGTCATAGTGCATGTAGCCTTTTCATATGACCATTTAGCCCATGCAACCTTTCCTCTCTGGGTTGAATATTTATATTTTGTAGGATTCTGCAGGCAAATCAAAGTCACATTATCTTTCCAGTATACTGCTAACCCCACAGTGAATCAGTGAAAGTGAGTAATACTGTTGGCATTTCTAAGGGGTAGGCTTGCCTGATAAAGCACTGCCCCATTATTTATGCTAAAACATTCTTTGTCAATTTACTTGCAGTTCAAGTTCAACTAGATATGCTATATTTTCATTTGCTACATCTGTCAACCCTACAAAGGAGGTCTCTAATAATATATGCCTCTTCCCACTTGGATCCTGAATAAAATTGAGAAATAAGGCAAACAAATAGAAATAGAAGTCAAAATATCACTTTTTTTCCTACTAAAATTAGATCAAAGGACATATTTGTATGAAACCCAAATAAGCCTGCTAACAGAATCAGAATTAGGTTTCTCCAGCTGAGTCCAGGCTGCATGGGAGCAGGCATCTGCCCTGGCCTCTAAAGGTGAGGCTTCAGGGAGCGGCACTAGCCAGATTCCTACAGGAAGAGAGGAGGACCACTACCCCATCCCACTAACCAGATACATCAGTAAATCATTGCGTCCCTCCCGGGAAGACAGAGTAAAGGGAGAGAGAAAGGTCAGAGGTAAAAGAACCGGGCTACTTCTATAGAAAGAAAACCCCAAGTGTGGAGAAGTACTCTCCATCAATAACACTGAGTACCGTTTGTTTGCTTGTTTTTAAGTAAAATGCAATTTTATAGACATGTTTTACTAATATGATATGACCAAAGTTTAGAATCTTAAAGCTGAGACCATAGTCAAATTAACTATGTTTTAAGTTATACTGTATTTTTTCTAATTTTTAAAAACATTATGAAATAGTATGGTTATCATAAAATTTTAAGTAATGAAGAAATGAATAAAAACATATACCTTATTCCTTTTCCTTTTCACTTAACAGTATGTATGGGTTGATGGTTTGTCTATGAATCTGTATTGATATTACCTATAAATGATATAAAATCTATGAAATATATGCATAATAGATAATATTTCAATGTATATGAATATTCACTATTATTTCTCATCCACTTCTAACACCATATAGTTTTTTGGTAGGATAAAATATGATTTGTTTGCTTGTCACTATTACCAAAAACTTATATTGTTTCCAGTTCCTATCCTTTAAAAATTATTTGGTGTAAGTCATTTGTTAATCGCCAAATTGTTCCTGTTAAACCTTTTCCTTTAACTCTGACGCTCTTCCTATAGAGTCTATATAAACTTGCCAATGAAGAAGCAAAGAAGAAAGGCTATGACTTGCGAGCTGATGCCATTCCAATTGTGGCTGCCAAGGCCTCCAGAGATATTGCCAGTGATGTGAGTAGTGATACCCAGATATTTATGTGGATGGGTGGGGTGGGAGGCAGGCTCATTATTAGAGCAGAAAGGTGCACCCAGATGCCAGGTGAAACACATTCATTAACTTGTTCTTTTAAGTCATATAAATATTTTTTATTTGGAAAAAACTCTAATTTTAAACTGCAAAAGACTTTAATATCCAGGTCCCATGGGGGAGGAGGTATTCTAACTTTGGTATAGTATTGAATTAAGATCTATAGTTGTTCATATCTATAATTATGAAAAATTTGTCTTCAAATTTTGAGCATGTAGCTATTACAGAAAAAAGAAAATGCTAGGATAGTAATAACTTGGTAACATGCATTTGTTCAACATCAGTAAAGATCTGGTAGAGCTCGGTCTAGGAAAAACCACTTTTCCTCAAACTTGCTCTGAATTTTTGACAACTCTTCTTTGAAAATTACGTGAAGTGCTCCCTTTTGAGTTCTTTTTGAATAAAAATAGAAATAAACAATTAAAAACAAGCAAAGTATGGTGAACCTGATTGGCCTTTCTGCTGTCTCTGAAGGAAGTGGATCCTTTGGTAGAAAACCTAGACTTCTGAAAATATACAGTATACTAGGATTTTTGTGATGTCATTACTTAGAGAGAAAACATCCAGAATCTGCTCTTCCTACCACCACCAATGTAATGTTCTCTTTCTCATTTACAGTTTCTTTTCTCATTTGAGGAATCCCAAATAAACTTTAGCCAAATTTGATGTCCAGTAGAGTAGGACAAGTGGGACAGAGACATAGTCCAATCTGTCAGGGAGTCATGAGCCCCAGAGAAAGTCATCACAGTCAGATTTGGGAGGGGCAATGGAATTGTTGGGTAGAGGAGGAAATGATATCTGCTGACTCAGGAATAACATTTTCAAAATCACAATGTAAAGCTTCTGGGTTAGTGATTTCACTGGCCCCAGAAGAGGAAAAGGCAGTATATGATACTAACTAATCTTCTGAAAGGAGCTGTTGCCTTCATTTCCAGGGACTTAAACTCTGCAAGCCATAAGACTGTAAAGTTTGGCCTATCTCCCCATTAGACTATTGCTGTGAAGAATAGAGTTTGGAATAAGGAAATGATAAATTGATATTCAGATAATTCAATTTCTCTGCAAGAATTAGCAATTTTAAAATAACAAAATTTTGCCATACGCAGTGACACAGACCTGTTATCCCAGTAACTTGGGAGGCTGAGATAGGAGTATTGTGAGCTTGAGGCTAGAGGCAGCCTGCACAACTTAGGGAGACCATGTCTCAAGATAAAAAAAAAAAATTAAAAAGGAGGCTGGGGTACACTTAGTGGTAGAGTGATCACAAAGTATACATGAGGCTCTGAGTCCAGCCCCTCAGTAACACCAAAAAAAAGAGAGTTTTAACCATTTCTACTCATTTTTATTTTTGAAACAACTACTTTTATTTCATGGGCTGGGATTTGGCTCAGTTGGTAGAGCGCTGCACTGCAGTCTCTGAGGTCCCGAGTTCAATTCCCAGTACCGCAAAAGTGGGAGAAGGACCTGGCAATCCACTCCCAAGGCAATCCCGAAACAGTCAGCCATTGAAAACCCTGTGAGGGTCGCTATGAGTCAGATACCGACTCGATGGCACCTAACAACAACTTTTATTTCAGTATAAATACAAAGATGGTTACCGCAAGCAACTGGGCCATCATGTTGGAGCCCGGAACATTGAAGATGACCCCAAGATGATGTGGTCCATGCATGTGGCCAAGATCCAGAGTGACAGAGAGTACAAGAAGGACTTTGAGAAGTGGAAGACCAAATTCAGCAGCCCAGTGGACATGCTGGGGGTGGTGCTGGCCAAGAAGTGCCAGACCTTAGTCAGTGACGTAGACTACAGGAACTACCTGCACCAGTGGACATGCTTGCCTGACCAGAATGATGTCACCCATGCTCGGCACGCCTATGACCTGCAGAGTGATGTGAGTGCTGAGATCTGTAGTGGCTATTGTCATGGTAGTCATATCTAGTGATATGTAGACAGTGGTCCAGAATTAGAACCCTCAGTAGGACAATGTGTCTTGTCTTATTTCTCATTTTTAAAAATGCCCTTTATAATCCCAGCAACTTGGGAGGCAGAGGCAGGAGAATCCCAAGTTTGAGGCCAGAGGCAGCCTGCATAACTTAGTGAGACCCTGTATCAAGATAAAAAGTTAAAAATAGGTTGAGGGTGTGGCTCGGTGATAGAGCACTTGCAAAATATGTGTGAAGCCCATAGTACTCAACCATGAGTTGAGTACTATGAGGAGGCTCAGCCTCCTAGTACTGCAAAACAAAACAAAACAAAGAAAACTTGTTTTTAAAGAAAGAACATAATCCAATGAGACTAAACCCAATTTTGCCTTCATATTTTAAAGACATAGACATAAGGTTTAATTTTCTACTCTTTTTTTTTCCTTTTTGACATTAAGTGTTATAACAACTTCAGTAATACTTGATTTTGCATTTGATCTCAACAGAACATTTACAAGTCTGATCTCCAATGGTTGAGAGGCATTGGCTGGGTCCCCATTGGGTCTCTGGATGTGGTCAAGTGCAAGAGAGCTGCAGAGATTCTGAGTGATAACATCTACCGCCAGCCCCCAGACAAGCTGAAGTTCACCAGTGTGACTGATTCTCTGGAACAGGTGCTGGCCAAGAACAATGCCCTCAACATGAACAAGGTAAGCACCAAATCTAGGGGAAAGGAAAACAGGACTATAAAGCCAGGGTGCAGTGGCTCATGCCTGTAATACCAGCAAATTGGGAGCGGGCAACAGGAGGATGGCAGGTTCAAGGCCAGAGGCAGTGAGTGTAACTTAGTGAGACCCTGTCTCAAGATAAAAAATAAGAAATGGGCTAGGATTATAGCCCAGTGGTTGAGTACTTACAAAAGTATGTGCAAGGTGCTCATTTAACCCCCAAGTGTAGCAAAAAAAAAAAAAAAAAAAAAAAAAAAAAAAAAGGACAAAAGTCATTTAGAATGAGTACCTATGATTAAGTTAATCTGTTTTGTTTTGCTCTATTAACTATATTGACTATAATACCTAAATTATAGTTATTTGATTGAATTCTCTACCTCCTTATATAAGAATTTCAAATACATATGGGAGAATTTCTGCTTTCTTATCTCCTTGTGAAATATCCTGAGTTAAGAATAGGATGACTGTTTGGGGCTCAAATTATGTTAAGCCTATGAGAGTTCTACGTCATTTGGTATCTTGCTTTCTTTCTTCCTGGGTACCTATCTAGATATGCATAGAACAAACAAGATGCAAATCTCTGTAATCCTTATTAAAAGGAAATCTAGAGATGGTATATCCAGGTACATTTACAGTTAATAAACAAATAACATCAAACAAAACCATGTTGTTTGTTGTTGTTAGGTGCCATTGAGTCATGTCCATCTCATAGCAACCCTTATAGGGTTCTCAATGGCTGATCATTTCGGGAATGGGTTGCCACATCCTTCTCCCATTTTGTGGATGCTGGGAATCGAACTCGGGACCTCAGAGACTGTAGAGCGGCACTCTACCAACTGAGCTAAATCCCAGCCCTAAACAAAACCATAGGAAGGATTTGTTAGTATAATCACAGTACACATATGGATGTGTATACAGGGTTGGGAAATACTTGTTTCTAATTTAATTGGATTGTGGATGATCTGGTAACATGTATGAGTATGTGCGTAGTATTGCATACATATAGTCCATATATGCATTTCTCTTTAGTTATAGTAAATATGAAAAATCAAAGAGGTTGAAAGGAGTGTGAGTATACAATACACAGCACAGATAGCAAGGAGGCTGGCTTTCGTTTTTGTCATTATTTCTTCACTGAAAATCAGGGCTTCAAACCCATGAAAAATTGGCTTCGGGTTCTGGTGTGAGTTCACTGCTACAATTTAGGTTCAGATTTAGGTTTAAATGTGTAGGTAGATGAATAATTTTTTTTTCAAGCTGTGCATGGTGTCTCATGTTTATCATCCCAGCAATTCAAGAAATGGAGGGAGAAGGACCATTGGTTTGAGGCCAGAGGCAGCCTGTGTAACTTAGCGAGACCCTGTCTCAAGATAAAAAGTAAAAAATGGGCTGGGGTTCAGCTTAGTGGTAGAGCTCTTGCAAAACATGTGTGAGGCACTGGGTTGAACCCCCAGTACTGCACACAAATTTTTTTTTTCAAATGTTTAAATGGATAACGATACAAACCAGACATTAAAGCTGAGCCTGAACCCAATCTTTCACTGGGTTTGGGTTCAGGTTTAGGTTCAGAAAAACACTTTTAAAAGCTTGAACTGGAATGGGTCAGGGTTCAGGTTCAGATTCAGTTTGAAGCCCTACTCATCTCTACACACACAGGATTTAAACCTGAATCCCAATTGAACCTGGACCCTCTAAATTTAAACATATTGAACACGCACATGAACCCAATATTTTGTGGGTTTGAAGCCCTGCTGAAAACTTCTGTTTACACAAAACTTTCCTAATGCATTAACCTTTTTATTCTTTACAGCGCTTATACACAGAAGCCTGGGACAAAGACAAGACCCAAGTCCATATTATGCCTGACACACCTGAAATTATGTTGGCAAGACAAAATAAAATAAACTATAGTGAGGTAAGACCATGAATTTTATTTCTTTCATCTGGCCACATTAATTTTTGCTGATGTAGAAATGTCAGAATTATGAATTTAAATCATTGTGTAGGCCAGTTTGCTTAGTTTTGTTTTTGTTGTTCATTAGCTCACCTTCAATATATGTATCATCCACTAAACAATAGGCAGGTGGACAGATGAACACAAAAATGTCTCCACATCAGGAGGGAAAACATTCCCATAGTTAACTATTAATGACTGAATATATTATAGTTTTAATTAAAAATAATTGTTGCTATTTATTGAATTAGAACTTGTTTCAAAATTTGTCCTGTATATTTGTTTTCTTCAGTTACCTCATTTGTAAAATGGGATAAAAATCTTTATCTTAAAAATTTTTTGTGATGACTAAATAAAATGTATAGCATACCTAGTATTGGAGCCAGGTATAAAGTAGTTACTTAACAAACTTTAATTTCTTCCCTTCACCCTCAAGTGACCATGAAAATTAGATTCATTTAATATGCTCAAAATAACTAGTTTATTAATAGGAACTGAAATGAGAATTCTTAAATCCATCCATTTCAAAATTTTCCAAAGACAATAATAAAATACATTATTTTATAAACTTCTCCAGCCTAGCTAAACTTGTCCTCAAGGTTTATTAGGTAAATGAAAATCTAAGAGAAGAAAATGACCTTTGCAGACTCCAAATCCTGCTGCATAAATAGTATTTGACTCAGTTGCTCTTGCCCAAGTCAAGAATTTATCTGTTGAGTCAATAATACTGGTTTCTTAAATTCTTATTTATCTTCATTCAAAAAAGGGCAAACTTTTCTTTTGATAACACTATGAAACTTAAGCATTCATTCTCCAAGACTTGATGGAGTTTATTATTTTACCCATATTAATTACTTTTGCCTATAACATAGCCCTAAAAGGGGCAGTATGCCTATGACAAATAACCATGAGCACATCTGATTTTGCCTTCTCCAACATTATAGAAAAGACTCAATGACAAAACTGATCATAAGTATCTGATTGGCTTCAGCTGCAGTCAAATTGCAGTGAGCAATTTTCCTTTGGCAACCACACAGCTTCTCTGTTGGATTAGCTTCTCTGAAGTTGTTGTTGTTGTTGTTGTTAGGTGCCGTGGAGTCGGTATCCAACTCATAGCGACCCTTATAGGGTTTTCAATGGCTAAGTGCTTCAGGATTGCCTTGGGAGTGGATTGCCAGGCCCTTCTCCCATTTTTGCGGTGCTGGGAATTGAACTCAGGACCTCAGAGACTGCAGCGCAGTGCTCTACCCACTGAGCTAAATCCCAGCCCTTCTCTGAAGAGATTTGGCTTAATCTAAGACACATGAAGATAGCTGCTATCCCAGATAGTAAGGAAGCTCTGAAGCCTCTCCCTTTTGTTTATCTGAAGCAATTTGAAGTAGATTTTCTTTTCATACCGCTGAGAGAATATTGGCTTATATCTTAATTATAAAACTTTCAGCTAGATTTACTTTCTTTAAAATTTCAAGATTAGTTTAATTCCCTAAGAACTTTTTTCTAAAGGTGAGATTTCAGAATGGCCCACTTAAACTATTTTTCATACCATTACCAATGGTGCCTTCATTCCATATTTGACTTCACAAATGTAAACAGAACACATAACTCATTTATTTTTTCCTTTTAGATTAGGTAAATTCGAATATAGTTCTTTTGAGCAAATAAACTACCAAACAAGCTTTAAAATGTTGACATGAAGCTGGGCATGGCACTGCACGCCTGTAATGCCAGCATGGGGGAGGCTAAGACAGGAGGATCATAAATTCAAGGATAGCCTGGATTACATAATGAGATCCTGTCTCAAATAAATACATAAATAAATAAAACAAAAAGTGGCCTTGAGATAATAAAAACTGTTTTCTTTGAACTACTGAGTTTTTTTCAAATGTTGGAAGAGAGATCAGTTGGTAGAGTGCTGCACTGTACTCTCTGAGGACCCAGATTAGATCCCCAGCACTGCAAAAACAGGAGAAGGATGTGGCCATCCACTCCCAAAGCAATCCTGAAACAATCAGCCATTAAAAACCTATGAGGGACTTGGATGGGAAACTTAGATGGGAAGGGAGGGAGGGGGGAAACATAGGGGAGAGTAAGGGGTAACCTGTATGAATAATGTTTATCAAATTGCATATATGAAAATTGTCACAATGAAAAGCATGTCAAAATGAATCACATTATGATGTACATTAAAAATTTTTAATAAATAAAAAAAAAAGGAAAGAAAACCTATGAGGGGGGCTATGAGTCGGACCTGATGTGATGGCACCGAACAACAAGCCTGAAGCAATGAGATGGTTAAAGCACATTATTTCCCATTTATACTTAGACATTTACCCTTCAATTGGAAAGCATAATAGATAAAGTATTTGATTTTTCAGTTATAAAAGAAACGTAGTTTTTTTTTTTTTCAGTATTAGGGGTTTGAACCCGGGCTTCGTGCATGCTAGGCAGGTGTAGTAATTGAGCTGCACCTTTCTTGATTTTCTTAAAGTAGTAATTGAGCTGCACCTTTCTTGATTTTTTTAATGATCTCGATAAATTGCTCAGGCTGCCTCTGGCCTCAAACTCAAGATCCTTTTGCCTCAGCCTCCCCTAGGTGCTGGGATTACCAGAGTATACCACCATGTCTGGCTCAGAAATGTTTAAGAAAAACAAGCCCTCTGGATTTTATCTCAAAGAAAGTAAATTTATTCTTATTTTTACTTTAGCTTTTCCTTGTAAAATCTCACCTTAAAAAGAATATAAACTAGCTAGGTGCGGTGGCGCACGCCTGTAATCCCAAAAACTCGGGAGACGGAGGCAGGAGGATCGCAAGTTCAAAACCAGAGGCAGTCTGCGTAATTCAGTGAGACTCTGTCTCAAAAAATCAAAAAAATGAGCTGGGGGCGCAGCTCAGTGGTCCAGCACTTACAAAGCATGCAGGTGCAAGGCCCTGGGTTCAACCCCCAGTACTGCAAAAAAAAAGAAAAGAAAAGAATGTAAACTAGATGGGTATGGTAATACACACCTTTAATCTGAGAGACTCAGAAGACAGAGGCAGGAGGATCACAAGTTTGAGACCAGAGGCAGCCAGCATAATTTAGTGAGACCCTGTCTCAAAAACACAAAGTAAATAATGGCTTGGGGATATGGCTCAGTGGTTACGCACTTGTAAAAAGTAAGGCCATGGGTTCAACTTCCCAGGACAGAAAAAAATACACACACACACACACACACACACACACATATGTATATATATAAATTATCATATCTTAATAATCCAGATTATAAACATAGAATAATGTCTTCCTAGGACTCTTAGGTCACCTAAGTATTAATACATCTGCACCACTAAATTTTAGATATTAATCCAGTACTCTTAATCTAATTTGAAAATGGGGTATAATAAACAATTAGCTTTAATTATTGCTGCTACACTTTTTAAGAATTTTCCTTTTATTTAAGATTTTGTCTTTTACACAGCCTCAACAATGAAAAGTACTCCAAACAATACATTGTACAGAGACAGATAAAGCCCTAAAGAATTATGTATCATTGTTTTTCCCTAAAAACCATAAGTGATTTCTAAATTTTTCCAAAAGTATCCACTGGTATTATATCGGCTTTAACTAAAACAAAACTACAAAAACCTCTTAATAAAGGAAATGAGAAACAAATTAAAGATTACATTATTTAGTTGCAGACTGATTTGAATGCCCTGTCTCTGTATTGGGTATAGAGATGGGCTGCCTTCAAACCTTAGCCACCTTTGAGTTTCACTGAGGCTTTCCAAGGAGTATGCCAGCACGGATCAGTTTAAGCAAATCAGTTAACATAACTTCCGTATACACTCTCCTCCTGAAAATGCCCCTACCCTTTATGGACATTCCACTTCCTCTTCCACAGTAACTCTTCTTCCACTTTAAAATAAGAAAGGCACAGTTTAAAGGTGAAGAGAAAACCTAGACCAAAAAATATGATTTATATTCTTGAATTCTGAGTACATGTAAAGGATATCATTGGGAAACTTGGTGAAATTTGAATAATCACTGTATTTTAGATAATAATATGTCAATATTATATTCCAAAATTTGACAGATATATTGGAACTGTGTAAAACCGCATTCTTAGGAAAGACATGATGAAGCATTTAGGAGTGATGTTCATGATGATGAGAATTTTCTCTGAAGTAGTTCAAATAATTGAAAATTATAAGAAGAAAAAAGAAAATATGTAATATATACACATGTAAAGGGGTAGAGAGAATGCAAATACAACAAAAATGTGAATAAATTGATTAGTTGGATATTCATTGTATCATCGCAATTTTTCTCTAGGTTCAAAATTTTTCAAAAAAGGGAAATACATATTTTAAAATATCAATACATACATTAAAATATTTGACTAAGTATGATTATATATAGACTTTATTTTTAAAAAGGCATACCTGTCCCAGTAGTTAATGTGATGCATGTCTTAGAGTAATAAAATAAAACTCTACCAAATAGGCAATTTAATTCATTAGTGCTCATCAAAATCAATCAAGGCTATCATGAGCTCCTGTAAGTCATAAAAGTCTCATTAAAAGATCCAATAAATTTTTATTTTTTATGCTTAAAAATTATTTACCAAAATGTATATTTTGCTGAGCATGGTGGTACACATCCATAATCCCAGCACTCTGGTGGCAAGGGCAGGAGGATCACAAGTTTGAGGCCAGCCTAGGCTTAACCTGTCTGTCAAAAAAAAAAAAAAAAAAAGTATAATTTGTTTTGATTTATTAACTGCCAATATTAGCAATTAATTTAAATATTATGTTATTTTGAGAGGATACCGAATTATCAAAATTCTGGTAAATAAAGAAACAAGGGCAAAAAAGCCTTAAAAGTAGCTAAAGACTATTGGTATACATTGTTTATTTAATGCATGGCACACCTGCATTTGCCTTCTACATGTATCTGTCCTGCAACAGAAATGGAACAATAGTGGCATTTTCTTGATTCAAAGAAAAAAAAAAATAGAATCTTATCATTTCTGTGTTTTTGACTCATAAATCCCCATGTCCCCATGTCTGCTAACAATTTCCAACAATTGACACCAATGAGTAGGAAGTTAATAAATATTAACAGAGAAATTCAGGAGGTGCACCACTTTGATTATGGACAGTGTTATATATTATTATATAAAGATGTTGGCTATTGGTAAAATTGTTCCTAAGTCAAATGTGGAATTAAATAAATCAGTATTTTCTTTTCATGGAAAATAATCTAACCACATTTGAGAGGTATTGATGTCACATATTTACTCTATAAAGATGTGTACAAGAAGAAGCTGTGATGTTAAAACTTGCTGAATGTGAAATTTCTATTTAACTTAATGGTTTGAAAAATAGAAAGTAAAAGAAAGGGGTTTTCTTAAGGCTGAATTTACTAGTGTAATTCTACATCCAATCTATTGTATTTTAACAAAAATATAATTTTAGAGCGAATGTGAATTCTGCATCTAATAGCTTCTACTTCTTTTCTCAGAGTCTCTATCGCCAGGCCATGGAAGAAGCCAAGAAAGAAGGCTATGATCTGAGAAGTGATGCCATTCCCATTGTGGCTGCCAAGGCCTCCCGGGACATTGCCAGTGATGTAAGAGCCAATTAAGTCTCAACATTGGTTTCTAATCTGGCTAGCCCCCTGCATAGGGAACCACATCCCTGGAATATAGTATACAGTCTCTTTAGTCATCATCCACCTCAATACCTTCCATTGCATAGGCAAAGGATTGACATTATAGCTAACTTGCCCAAGATTACAAGCCTCTGAGTGTCAAAGTCTAGACTGGAGTGTGGCTCCTTTGACTCTGGTTTTTTGGTCTTTGCTTGATAGGAGTGGATGCCTTGCCTACAGTTAGATGAGCACATGCTGAGCTACCCATAAAACCTCATGAAAGCAAGGCATGGTGGCACATGTTTATAATCCCACTATTTGGGATGCTGAGGCAGGAGCATCAGCATGAGTTTGAGGCCAGCCTAGCCTACACAGCACAACCCTGTCTCAAAACAAAACAAAACAAAACAAAAATGCACAAACAAATAAGAAACCTCATGAATTCTCCTTGGGATACATTCAAGGGAAAGATGCCAAAAAAGAAGCAGGTTTAACTGCATTCTCCCATACAAGAAGGAGGCTATAGGATAACAAAAAGGCTAAAAGTCTCTCTGCTGTGGGGACCACAGAAACAACATTTCTTAACTCTAAAAATGAAATGTCAGATTCCTGGACATGTTAGAAATTTATCCAAGGATAGGAGCATGGTCCATTTTTTGTAGGTTTTAAAATTATTAATTGTGCTTTAAAACCATACAATTTGCCATCTCAACCATTTTTCAAGTGTACACTTTGGTAGTGTTTAGCATTTTCACATTGTTGTGCAACAGACCTCCATAAGTTTTTCAACTTGCCAAGTTGAAACTCTATACCTGTTAAACAAGGTAAATTGCCAATTTTTAAACTACCCTTCTAGATTATTCACAAAGAGGAACCTATTTCTCAGCTTGCCCTAGAAAAAGAATTTAAGGAGCCATATAAAGACACACCAAAGCTCACTGCATGAGGACTTCTGGATACTGTCCTGGTTGTCACTGTAATTGGACTCACCATTTCAATGTTCACTTTATCAGTTTTTGCCAGCATATGATTCCCTGCACCTGCAGCCGTACCACTGTGGGTCCAATCCTGTCAGATCTCAGAAGCTAAGCAGGGTTGGGCCTGGTTAGTACTCAGATGGAAGACCACCTGGGAACACCAGATATTGAAGGCTTTGGAGAAGAAGCCGACAACCCACTCCCAAAAGTCAGTCCGCCATTGAAAACCCTATGAATAGCAGAGGAGCACTAGGAATAGTGTTTCACCTGTTGTATGTAGAGTCTCTATGAGTTGGACATGGATTTGACAGCACCTAACAACAGCATCATTCCCTGTTTTCTCTAAAGGAATTGTCACAGAGTTCTGTGGAGATGTGCCCATGAACACAACACCTTGCTCTTCAGGAGCAAGCAAGCCTCAATGTGTAACATATGCTGTTTTAAGGATTTTCCAGAAAACATCCCCACAGACAGAACAGTTGGGAACAGCCCTTGGTGCCTCTTCCTTATGTTCTTGGTTTTCTCTTTCAGTACAAATACAAAGAAGCCTATCGGAAGCAGTTGGGTCACCACATTGGTGCCCGAGCAATACATGATGACCCCAAGATAATGTGGTCCCTCCACATTGCCAAAGTGCAGAGTGACCGGGAGTACAAGAAAGAGTTTGAGAAATACAAGACAAGGTACAGCAGCCCAGTGGATATGCTTGGTATTGTTTTGGCCAAGAAATGTCAGACCTTGGTCAGTGATGTGGATTATAAACATCTTCTGCATGAATGGACCTGCCTGCCCGACCAGAATGACATCATTCAGGCACGGAAAGCCTATGACCTCCAGAGTGATGTGAGTATCCCTAATGCTGGCTCTGCATGGCATAAGCAGCTTGCAAACATGTTTAAAGATTCTGATTAGTGCCAAGGGGCTGGAATTTGTATATTTCAAGCATAATACAAATGAATGTCTGAAAGGAGTTTCCCATTGGAAGTACTGGAATTTGTTCTACAACTTGTTTTCTCATCGAAAAGTTATGTGTAAAAGAAGAAATAAAAAGTATCAATTCTATATAGTTATGTATCCCCTAGTAATTCAAGTTTCCCTTGTCTAAATCAGATGAAATTTAGCCCTCAAAAATATATACTATCAGGTTTTGGCCAAATAAGAAATGTGTATGTGTTGGCAGAGAGGAGTAAGGACAGGGAAGAAAAGTTACTTTAATAAGTTACTTTAATAAGTAAGTTACTTTACTAAGTTACTTTACTAAGTTACTTTAATAAATTACTTTACTAAGTTACTTTACTTAGTAAAGTAAGTTACTTTACTAAGTTACTTTACTAAGTTACTTTAATAAATATTTATATTTTACATTTTCTAAAAGGAAAGTGCTAAGACATTCCTTTTTCCAAAACCAATCATGTAATACCAACATTTAGCATATCTTACTTAGTGTAAGATGAAATGACTAGGGGCTGGGGATGTAGTTCAGTAGTAGAGTGCTTGCCTAGCATGTACAAGACCTTGCGTTCGATCCCCAGCACTGCAAATAAAGATAAACAAAATAAACAAACAAGCCATACTGTTACCTCTGTCTTTAAAAAAAGATAAAATGGACTAATTAGATAAATATTTAATATCTTTACAACAGTGCACTTCCTTTACACACTTGATATTTTGTGATTTTTTTGAAGATGGAAGTTAAGGCAAGAGCTTTTGTGATTGCAATATTCCAATATCATTGAGCTGAGTGTATAGTGTTATTTTCAGGTATTAGAGCATGTTTTCAAGGCTGAGGAGCCACTGACTGTGTAAAAATCTTGTAATGTTCTCAAGGACTAGAAGATGTCTTTTAAAAAATCTTTCATCATTCTTGGTGCAATGCTCCATACCAAAAAATGCTTAGGGTTCAAGAAAAAATATGCTTAGGGTTCAGTAATATGTACAAGTGAGCAATTGACTATGCTCAGAGCTTTATCTGTCCATCAGCACTTTATGACCTATTTGTCACTATGAATATGAAACACGAATTAATTTATCTTTTTTTTTATCTGTTGATCTTTAGAATTTATATAAGTCAGATCTTGAATGGATGAAAGGCATTGGCTGGGTTCCAATTGGTTCCTTGGAAGTTGTTAAAGCCAAGAGAGCCGCAGAAATACTGAGTGATAATATCTACCGCCAGCGTCCAGACACACTGAAATTTACCAGTGTAACTGACTCTCTGGAGCAGGTGCTGGCAAAGAACAATGCAATCAACATGAATAAGGTGAGTCTTCCCTCCTCACCATCAGATGTCAGAAGTTACCCTAGACCAAGGTAAAAATTCTCTTACTTTGTTGCAATTCAAAGATTACTGTAAGATTTAGGATACCTTTTAAAATGATTTTCTACTATAATACCATAGTTATTTAGTGATACTTCAAAATATTAAACTCATTAAAAATATTGTGATACAATGATTCTTTCCTAGACAGATTTTTAAATACTGTAACCCAATTATACTTTTCAGAACTATTAAATTCTTTAACAGTTAATTAAAATATTTTAAAGAATTTTAGAAAGAAACAAAGGTAGGGTTTATACAGCTTTAATAAATTTATTTCTATTTTGTATTTAGAAATGACTGATATGATCAGAAAAAAATGTGAGTAACAAAATAATTTTCTTATCTTTACAATAGCGCTTATACACCGAAGCCTGGGAGAATGACAAGAAAACAATCCATGTCATGCCTGATACACCAGAAATCATGTTAGCCAAACTCAACCGAATAAACTACAGTGATGTGAGTAAACCATTGCTCTTACAATGAACAGAAAAGTAAAAAATGAATTATTGTAACTGCTTCCTTTGAGAAATGTTCTAATTAATTCATTCTACATTCTTCAAATGGGTATGTGAAGAGATAGTTCTCCCTTGATTCAATATTAGACTATGTGATAGGTCACAAAGAAATCTAGCCTTCTATTAACAATCAGGAATTAGAATGCTTCTGGAGAAATATCCTAAAAGTAATGATACTCTTGAGCCCTTTCCTACAGATCACTGTGGATGTGAGGTCATTATGGTCAGTCCTCCATGCCTGCACATTCCCCATTGCAGATTCAGCTAACTCTGGATCAAAAATATTTTTTTAAAAAAATTGCATCTGTACTAAACACGTACAGACTTTTTTCTTATTATTCTCTAAATAATATAGCCTAACAACTTCATAGATTTACATTATATTAGGTATCACAAGTAATCTAGAGGTGATTTAAAGCATTCTCATGGGCTGGGCATGATGGCATACACCTGTAATTCCAGCACTCAGGAAGGAGAGTGAAGCAGGAGTATTATGAGTTTGAGTCTGGCCTGGGCTACATAGCAAGTTCAAAGCAAGCCAGGACTACCAGAGTGAAATCCTGTCTCAAAAAAAAAAAATTATTTGGGAGGATATACATAGATTATATGGAAATCTATGCAATTTTATGTAAGGGACTTGAGCATCTGAAATTTGACTATAAGAGGAGTTCCTGAAAGAAATCCCTAATGGATACTGAAGTACACTGCATTTTTTTCAACAACTGTAATGAAAAGGCTCTAAACTGGCCATAGGTTGGAACTTGGGCTGTGGTTTAGCTCAGTTGGTAGAGTGCTGCACTGTGCTCTCTGAGACCCTTGATTCAGTCCCCAGCACCGAAAAAACGGGAGGATATGACAATCCGCTCCCGAAGCAATCCTGAAACAGTCAGCCATTGAAAACCCTATAGGGGTCACTATGAGTCAGACCCAATGGCACCTAACAACAATAACAGGTTGGAACTCAGTTATTATGCTGTGTCTTATTTTGTTGCTTCAATATGTTCCAGGTACTATTTAGTATTACTTGTATGCATTTTTCTAGTCATCTCTGTCAAGACTAATATTTTTCTAATGGCAATGACCCCAAAGTCCAGGTCTACAGACTGACCTTGGTCCATAACGATAATCCACTGCAAAGTGAAGTAAAAAGTAAGACAATGAGTACATCAAGTTCTTCATAATATCAAGTATATTCCATTTTAAAACACTGTACTTATTCTTTCTCTTTCTTCAGTATTAAGAACTTTTACATTACAATGATAATAATAGTTATTTTTTGTAAGTGCTTATTTATCAAAATAAAATTTTGACAACCAATTTCTGATATCACCTCAATTTTTTTAAACTTACCAGTCAGTAAAATCCCAAAATTTAGAGAATGTACATGAAAATCCTTGAGCACTATAAAGCGTAGTTGTCGAAAAACCACCAGAACAGTTGATTTTGTGGATTTGTTTCAGTAGTTTAAACGAGGACAGAGAAAATTTCAAACCCAGCTTCATCTCTTTTACGAAATGAGTGATGACAGATGACTCTCTTTTCCACAGAAACTCTATAAGCTTGCTCTGGAGGAGTCTAAGAAGGAAGGCTGTGACTTGCGCCTGGATGCTATTCCAATCCAAGCAGCCAAGGCTTCAAGAGATATTGCTAGTGATGTAAGTTGATATTTTTGAAAGAAATGTTTCTTACTCAAAGATATTGACAAATAGCAGCTTGTAGAGATTTTCTTGCCAGAACTTTAGTTGTTCCCAAGTCTCCATTCCTTTTAGCAATTCCCCATATACAAATTTGCAAATAAGAAAGGAAGGAAGGAAAGAAGGAAAAAGAAGGAAGAAAGGAAGAAAGGAAGGGAGGGAGAGAGGAGGAAGGAAGGAAGGAAAGAAGGAAGGATGAAAGGAAGGAAAGAAAGAAGGAAGGAGCAAGCTAAATACTATGTCCAAAGTACCTGTTAATCAGTCAAGGATAGAGATACATTCTTTAAAAAAAAAAAAAAGCTATTATTTTTGAGTGTCAGAAATTAAGTAGTAGCTAACCCAGATGTTTGTATAATCAAAGAGATTGGTACCACATGTAAATCAACCATCAAAAATATGATCTCTTTCCTAATACTTCTGTGCATTTATTTAGACATGAAAAGGAGACTAGATGATGGATATGTTTTAGAGTTTTGTTTCATCCTTTGTAACAATCAGAGAGCTGCACTTACTGAGATGCCCCTAATAGGACTCAAGACTGTGAAGTGAGTGAGACTTTTTCTCAGCACCCACTTGCCTCTTCTCTGTGCTTCTTTTCTTCACTGGAGACAACACCTCCTAGGATTTCCTTGGCTTCCTATGTTCTGAGCTTCCTTAGGACACAGCCCAGGCTTCTCCTAGGAGGGCCCCATACCTTAGACTTACACTTCATTCCTTCTCTTATCAAAGCATTTTCCAGCTGTTAAGCTAGAGAAGCACATTCTATGATCATTTTGTGATACAATGGACCATGGTGTATTATTCTTGCATTTTAAAGGTAGGTAGAGTCTTAAGTCCAGGACATGACTGTTTCCCGGTAAAAGTTCAATGAAGTTGATGGGTTAGTAAGGGTGACATTTCATGGTGACATATAAACTCTATCAAAATGTAATGGATATCCTTGACCAGAGAATTTATTATAAATTCTAGTAACAAGGGAGATATTCTAAAATGTTCTTAATGTCAAACATTTTTAGAAAAAGTAATCATGTCTTTAAGTAGATGCTCCATTAGATTGTATGAGATGTTTTACCTTTACTTGTTAAGGAATACAATGTACACTGGGTAGTGTAGTTTAGAGAAAGAGAAAAAATTTGAGGAACAATAAGCTTTTCAGTCTAGGCTCAGCCCTCCCATCTACTCGTGATGTGATTCTCAGGTTCCTACTTTATGAAGTGGGGTTGATGATATCCACCTTTCTCCTTCATGATAGTAGCAGATAAAATACTAAGGACTGTGTGGGTTCTCATCATCAGACTCATATTCACATTCTTTCTTCAGTACAAGTACAAGGAAGGCTACCGCAAACAGCTCGGCCACCACATTGGGGCCCGGAACATTAAGGATGACCCCAAGATGATGTGGTCCATCCATGTGGCCAAGATCCAGAGTGACAGGGAGTACAAGAAGGACTTTGAGAAGTGGAAGACCAAGTTTAGCAGCCCAGTGGACATGCTGGGGGTGGTGCTGGCTAAGAAGTGCCAGATCCTTGTAAGCGACATAGACTACAAGCATCCCCTACATGAATGGACCTGCCTGCCTGACCAGAATGATGTCATTCAGGCTCGGAAGGCCTATGACCTGCAGAGTGATGTGAGTGGGTCTTATATTCTTCAGCCATGTGTCTAAATTCTCCTATAACCAATTATTTAAATTGAAGAAAAAAGAGGGAGGATAAAATACCCTCTTATATTTGAATTCTAAGGCAAGAAAAGGTACTTAGGATAAGATTAAAAAGTAAAAAAATATGTATTCTTTGACTTACAAGCATGTACATAGACTCATATGAACAAAGAAGCCATTTTTGTTGTCCCTAGAAAACTTATTTGTTCATAATCGGCAGTATTCATTTCTTGTATATATCCCATGAGTAGTTGTGAAGGCCACTGCACAATAAGATAGGAGCCCACTGTCTTCTAACAGAGTAGTATTTCCACACAAAGAGGTAGAGGCAATCACATTAAATAATAAACTCCTTGTTTCAGGAGGTCAGCAGTAATTTCCTTAAGGTGGTTTTATATCACTGAAATTGCATACTATTAAAGAGACTTTATAGATTTTTAAAACAGCAAATATTGGCTAGCTTCAGGGACAAGGCATTTGACTGCCATACTAAATAAAGTAAGGCATGTGAGTGGATCTTCCTAAAAATTTACACAAAGAAATCTCAGAATTATATGTTATCTCTATGTGTTAAATCAAGATTGGGCACCAGGACAACTAAGTAATGTGAATAAATACTGGACATTATTCCATTTTCAGGCTGTTTACAAGGCTGATCTCGAGTGGCTGAGAGGCATTGGATGGGTTCCCCTCGGCTCTGTAGAGGTCGAGAAGGTGAAGAGAGCTGGAGAAATCCTGAGTGACAGGAAGTACCGCCAGCCTGCAGACCAGCTCAAATTCACGTCCATTCCAGACACCCCGGAAATTGTCCTGGCAAAGAATAATGCCATCACTATGAGCAAAGTGAGTCTTCAGTGGGTTCCTGCTGCCCGCCACACCCTCCAGGGACTTGTCTTGTAATGGGGAAAATGTGCCAAAGGGTCCGCAGAGAAAAGAGAGAGAATAGGCCTAATTCTCCTGCAGACCTTCCACAGAGCATCTGCTTGAATTCCACTTGTCTGCCTGTGCTCTTCTCAATGCTGTGCCCTCTAATTCTCTGGGTGCATGTGAAAGGATAGCCCAAGAAGCCTTCCTGGGGTAACGCACATACTTTCCTCAGTGTGACCTGGAGGCATCAGACATGTAGTTACACTCCTGCGCTTTCCCCTGGGCAGATCGGACCTATGCCACTGGCTTTCCTTGTCCATCTAGTGAGGAATATAAGCCACACAACACAGCATTTCATGGCAGTGCCAGTTCACAACTTGAATTATTTTCCTGGTTTGCTTTGCCACCTTATGTTGTGGAAATCCACTTTTGAAAGTGAGTTACTGTTGGTGCTTGCAGTTTTATGACTCAAGATAGATTATCACTCCTTTCCTCCAGAGAGCTATCTATCTGTTTATCCTTTATCCAGTGACTAGGCCTTTCAAATGCACATTTTAGGTAGAATTTGACCTAAATAAATTCTCCCACCCCTGCCTACATATCTTCTAGTCATTCACATAGTGAGATTGAATGGTCAGAACAAAATGGGAAATTGGCTGAGATAGCAAACTCCAGGGTTTGGTGTGTAAAACCCCAGAAACTCTGTTTTACACCATACCCATCAACACTTACCACAAAGATAACTATAGGAAACAAAGAGCATTGAGTACTTACTATGGCTCAGACATTTTATATAGTATGGTTAATCTTTTAAAAAATGCTCAACAAGCCGGGTGTGGTGGCGCATGCCTGTAATCCCAGCGGCTTGGGAGGCGGAGGCAGGAGGATTGCAAGTTCAAGACCTCAGGCAGTCTGCAAAACTTACCGAGACCCTGTCTCAAAAAAAGTAAAAAAAGTGGGCTGAGGATGCAGCTCAGTGGTCCAGCACTTGCAGAGCATGCAGGCGTGAGGCCCTGGGTTCAACCCCAGTAATGGGAAAAAAAAAAAAAAAAAAACTCAACAAAAAAGATATGGTTACCTCTCTTAGAAAGAAGTTATGTGGGGAGTTATGTGATCTCAAAGTCCCACAGCTTTGAAATAGTAGAGTTGAGTTTGAATTTGAGATTGACTCTGATGTCTAGGCATTCCTACTGTATCATAGCTCTGTAACCAAGGTCCATCTTCAGAAGTCCTAAGAGTAAGCTTGTGATTCAATGGATGAGAAGAATTCATAATTTGAATATACATGTTGTTGTTGTTGTTAGGTGCCATCGAGTCGGTATCCGACTCATAGCGACCCTCATAGGGTTTTCAATGGCTGAGTGCTTCTGGATTGCCTTGGGAGTGGATTGCCAGGCCCTTCTCCCATTTTTGTGGTGCTGAGAATTGAACTCGGGACCTCAGAGACTGCAGCGCAACGCTCTACCCACTGAGCTAAATCCCAGCCCCCCAGTATATGTATATATTATAGCTTTCTAAATGTTGCCATGCTTAACTCTCTACTACACTTGCTTCACTCACTCCAAATAACCATAAAAGGATCTATTTACAATTAAATGTGAGTTAAATTTGATGCTATCTGTAATATTATTGGCTTTGATGGACAGTTTTATTCTTCCCCATCCTCCCATAGCATCTGTACACAGAAGCTTGGGATGCCGACAAAGCCTCCATCCACGTGATGCCAGATACCCCAGAAATCCTGCTGGCCAAGAGCAATTCCGCCAATATCAGCCAGGTGAGAGATTTCCCTACTGTTGTGTAAGCCTTTCTAGGAGTCACTAAAATGCTTTTACCACCTTTACAATTTCTTCTCTGAAACTGGCCTGTTCACTTTCTAAAACACTTTTATTTTCTGTTCTGTTTTATCTTCCACCTAGAAACTTTATACCAAGGGATGGGATGAATCAAAGATGAAGGACTATGATCTGAGAGCAGATGCCATTCCCATCAAAAGTGCCAAGGCCTCCAGGGACATTGCTAGTGATGTGAGCACCTTCCCCGTGGCTCTTGGGGTCTCCACAGGGGCTGAATGACCACAGTGTGGCTGATGGACCACACTTCCTAATTGCTTCCTCATATATTCCCCAAGGCCTTTCCCTTGATAGAGAAGAAAAATGCACTTTGAAATTATAATTAGGGTCGCTTTCAGGGATAGGTCCTACCAATGCAGACATATAATGATTGTTTTTAATGGCAGTATAAAAGGTTGTTTGGATAGTATAAAAATTATTCAGAGATGTCAAAATGTTCAAGATATGAAATTCCTGTCCATTTCACATTATCTGTAACTGTCAGCATGAGTGTGGACCTAAAACTGGATTTCTAAGTCTTTCTTTGTAACATTTTAGTACAAATACAAAGAAGCATATGAGAAACAGAAAGGCCACCACATTGGAGCCCAGAGCGTTGAAGATGATCCCAAGATTATGTGTGCTATAAATGCAGGGAAGATTCACAGTGACAGGGAGTACAAGAAGGACTTCGAGAAGTGGAAGACCAAGTTCAGCAGCCCAGTGGACATGATGGGGGTGGTGCAGGCCAAGAAGTGCCAGACTCTCGTCAGTGATGTTGATTATCGCAACTACCTGCATCACTGGACGTGCTTACCTGATCAAAACGACATCATCCAAGCAAGGAAGGCCTATGACCTGCAGAGTGATGTATGTCATGTTAACTTTGGAAAAGAGGGAGTGGGAAGACACAGATGTGTTAATTGTCCAGTCATTGGCTCTGGGGACAGATCCGCAGGCTGTGCAGAACCAGAGTGGGGTGGGGGCAAGGGGTCCATTCACATTGTTTCATACAAAAGCCACAGAGTTGTGTCATGCAAAGCAAATATGGAGGAGCCCTACTGAAGTGATGTCCTTTTTTTCTGGCCTCCATTCCAAACTATTTTCTTCATGTCATTTGTAATTCCTGGCAATGACACATTTTGAACAAATATAACACATCTGAGTATCTTTAAAATAATTGCCACTATTATGCTAGATCCAAGACACTAAGTAATAGTTTGCTGAGTCCATTATTACAGCATTAAAACGGAGTGAGTTACTAGAATTTCCCTTTAAATTTTTTTCAAATTACATAATTTTTTGAAATATGAACCAATGATATCAAATTCATTAACACCATTTATTATAATTCATGGATAGTATAAATAACCATGATTTTATGGGTTACTTTTGTTGTCAGTATCAAAATCCCCGAATCAAGTATCTTCCTTTCTTAGAACCATCATCTCCTGTGCTTATCATCCCCTTCACCCCTTGCACTTTATTTTTCAGCTTAGGGGCCATGTGTTTAATGTTTAGAACAACATTTTTTTGTCTAACATCTTTGTAGAGTGTGTATAAAGCAGACCTGGAGTGGCTGCGTGGCATCGGCTGGATGCCTGAAGGCTCCGTGGAAATGACCAGAGTAAAGGGTGCTCAAGACCTCGTGAATGAAAGGCTCTATAGGACACGCCCAGAAGCCCTAAAATTTACCGCCATTGTTGACACTCCAGAAATTGTCCTGGCAAAAGCCAATTCTCTGCAAATGAGTGAGGTAAGAGACATTTTACTATCAAACTTTCTGGGGTTGGATTCTGTGTGTAGGTAATTGCAGCAAAACTAAGCAAGTAGACTTCTCTTTTCAAAGAATTAGAGTGATAGGAGCAATTCTGAGAGTCTCTTGATTAGTCTGGTAAAGGCACAAAGTAGAACTCTGGAAAGAGTTCTTTCCCCTCCACTACCCATACTTCAAAGCACTAAAAGGAAAAGTGTCACTCTAAGGTAATTCGGAGACATATTTATTTAACTCTTATGAATACTAAGACATGTAACATAATGCTACATAATAAATGGTTTAACACTGTTTGAATCAAGATTCTCTTGAGAAATGATCCCGGTAGGATGTATGTATACATGTATATATAGACGGGGAGAGAGAGGTCGCGGGGGATGGAGGGAAGGAAGGGGAGAGAGAGGGAGAGAAATGTTGAGGCATTGGTTCATCCAACTATACAGGTAACAATTCCAAAATCTGCAAGGTAGGCCAGCTGGTTAGAGATCAAGGGAAGAGTTGCAGTTCAATCTCAAAGGCAGCCCGCTGGCAGAATCCCTCCTTGCTTCAAGAGGTATTAGGCCCTTCGACTGTTTGGATGAAGCCCACCCACATTATGTAGGACACTCTGCTTTATTCAGAGTCTACTGATACCAATGTTAATCTCAAGCTGAGGGTGTGGCTCAGTGTAGAGGGCTTGCAAAAGCATGTGTGAGGCCCTGTACCCCAGTACCACCAAAATAAAGCCAATCCCATCTGAAAAATGTCTTTACAGATAGCCAGATGTGGGGGCACATGCCTGTAATCCCAGCACTTGAGAGGCTGAGGCAAGAGGATCAGGATTTCAAGGCCAGTTTGGGCTAAATAGTGAGACCCTCTCTCAAAACACCCAAAACCAAACCAAAACAAACCAAAAATATCTTCACAGAAACTTTTAGAATAATGTTGAAGCAAGTATCTGCGTACCATTGCCTAGCCAAGTTGACACATCAAATTAACTATCATAAACATATAGAAGCATTTTTTCCAGATAAACTAGTTTCTAAGGCTTAATGGTTCATATATCCATTCTCTATTGCTAAGTTAAAGTATTATTCCCTTCTCTCCACAGAGGCTATATCAAGAAGCCTGGAATAAAGATAAACCCAACATCAGCATTCCTCTGGATACCCCAGTCATGCTGCAGGCCCAAATCAATGCCTTGCAAATCAGCAATGTAAGAGGCATAAATATGGAGTGTAAAAGCATTAAGAAATACCCACAGCTTTTGGTGCTAGATTTCTTTTTTCTTTAGCAAGTGAATGGGAATTCTGTCTTCTGAATGTTAGCTTAGGTACACAGCTGGGTACCTAGACTGCAGGTGTTTGTACACCTGCATCCTATCCATGTTCTCCTTTCAACCTGGAAACCATCTTCCTATTTCCAACAACTGTGGCTCATTTCCTGGTGTATTCTTTGGGGATAATGAAACCCTAGTCAGATGTCTCTTAACAGTGTCTGGTACCTTCTTAGATCTTTTGGTTGATCTAAGACTTTCTTGTTTGACATTCCAAAGCCATACAAAAGCCAAAACACAGCTTTTAGTTATATCCAAAGAGCAGGCTATAAATGGCATTTATGTCACATCCCTTTAGCAGAACCCTCTGATGAGTCAAAGGGCAAAATTAAGAGAAAATCTTAGCATGTCTTCTCTGGCTCCACTGTTGATTCTTAGTCTCCATGTATTGTGTAGTGGGATATTTTAAAATGCCTACTGAATTGTGGTCAATGTAAATATTCAAATATTAATAGATTTCATTGTTGAACTGTACATTTTTAATCAGCAGTATCCTATACTTGGTACTGTACTGGGTGCTGGAACATCTGATGGGTGAGAGATGCTGTGATAGGGGAGGGACAGGGCTTTGGGAGCTGGGTAGGAAGCATGTAGGTAGCCTGGAGGTGGGAGCAGAAGGAAGATGTATGTGGAGGGGAGTCAGAGAAAGCTTTGTGTAGGAAGGCTGCAGAGTCATTAGGAATCAGCCAGGGAAAGAGAAGGGCCCCGACTCTAAGGAACTCCCTCAGAGGAAACCCCTGAAACAGAGAAGATGAAGAGTCCTGCAGGCTAAGAAGCAAAGGACAAGTCTGAGCAACTGGAAAGGTTCAGATGACTCATGCTGGAGGAAGAACCCGAGTCCACTCTGCACCCTCACTATGGCCTAATCCGTGCAGTTGTCTGTTGTTCCCACTAATGGCTCCTGAGGACAGGGACTGTGTCTCAAATATTTATTCACACAGTATTTGGTAGGCACCCAATAAATGCTTTTAGAATACATATGATTAAATGGAGGGTCTATGGGCTATGTGTGAAGGAAGAAGGACCTGAGGCCTAAGAGGTCACCTTGGGGGAAGCACAGATAACAAGAAGAAGGAGAATAAGAAAGTAGAAGAGGAGGGGGAGGGGGAGGGAGGGGAAGGAGGAGGAGGAGTATCCTATACTCTGCAAAGAGCCAATAATAAAAGAACACAGAAATGAATGTTTTTTTTCTTATGCTCTCTTTATATAATAGCTTATGATTTATAGTATGTCTGCCTTAAGTATATTTGTTTACTATCAGTTCTTGTAAACAAATTTGTGTTTCACCTCAATAGAAACTCTACCAAAAAGACTGGGATGAGGCTAAGCAGAAAGGCTATGACATAAGAGCTGATGCCATTGAAATCAAACATGCCAAAGCCTCCAGAGAAATTGCGAGTGAGGTAACTTCCTTCTGTTTTCTTTTGCCTTTTCTCCTTCATAAAACAAGAAGACTCTGTTTCAAGAATTTTGATTTTTTGAAATCCTTGCAAACAATTGCATTTTGTCTTGATTTTATGTAAAAATCCTAAAATGGAATGAAAAACAAGGTTAATATAAATGTGGTATGTATGTAGATAACTTCTTCATTGTTTCCCAGTAGAAACAAAGTATCATGAAGAATTCTTATGAAAAATTTGGGAAAATTCAAGAACTAATGTAATGTCATTTTGCCCCCAAAATATGTCTAATATTCTCTACAATATAAATGACAAATGATGGTTTTATATAAGATTTAAGACTGAAATCACATTTTAAAGAAAACATTTTATACTGGAGTTTTGTATATAATACTTTCAGTAACATTTTCAAGCTCATTTAACATGAATTTTGAAGCATGCTAACAGTCACAATTTTTATCCCACCAAACCTACCCCAATTCCTGGCTCCAAGCCGTTTAGTCACCTTGTTGTCTTTTTCTGGGTTCCTCTCTATTTATCTGGTTCCTCTCTATCCTTTATCTCATATATCCAGCTGTTTCCTCCTTCCTATTCCTCATTTTTATCTCTCATAAACATTAATCACAAATTAATCCCATTTTTCTCTCCCTCCCTGCTGTCTAGACTTTTCTATGTTTTCCAAACATAGGAAAGAAAAGAACATAATCTCATCCTATTTCTAACATATTCACCAGATGGAAATTCTTATCCACAGACCTTTTGACTAAGGTCAACAATGTTTCTAGGAATTACCTAAAGTACTCTTAATTTCTCTCAAGTCAACTGAAGTATATAATGACTGCCAGTGTTCAGTTAATTTACATTAAGATTAAGAAAATATCCTGGCAGGCCAGGCATGGTGGCTCATGTCTGTAACCTCCACAACTTGAGAGGCAGAGGCAGGGGGATTGAGAGCTCGAGACCAGAGGCAGCCTGTTTAACCTAGCAAGACGCTGTCTCAAAATAAAAAGTAAAAAAATGGGCAATGGGTGTGGCTCATTGGTACAGCACTGGAAAGCATGCAAGCACAAGGCCCTGGGTTCAACTGCCCAGTATAGCAAAAAAAAAAAAAAAAAAAAAAAAAAAAAAAAAAAAAAAAAAAAAAAAAAAAAAAAAAAAAAAAAAAAAAAAAAAAAAAAAAAAAAAAAAAAAAAAAAAAAAAAAAAAAAAAAAAAAAAAAAAAAA
>VMDO01024021.1:0-10897 GCA_007922755.1 Pedetes capensis
GAATATCTGGTTTGTAAATTAGAAATCTAGGGGAAATAAAAGTAACTTGGTTGCACGTTTGTACAAAACCCTTCCTGATTGGACAATTGGACTGAAAGCTGATTGGCTCAGGCCATTCCTTTGGTGAGCTATATAAGGAGCTGCGCTGTGGCAGCTTGATCCTTTTAGGCCTTTTTCACCTTTTTCCCTCTTTTCGCCTTTTCACCCACACCATTGGCTAAGCAAGACCTTCTCACCCGTTCCTGCCCAGACCACTGATGAGGAAACACCTCTCCCGCTCCTCTCCCGCTCCTCTCCCACAGACCTTTCGGTGAGGAAAGAATGCTCTCCCGTCGCAATCATCAACAAGGAAAGAACCCGCTCTCCGTATGATCACCGACAAAGCAACAGGTGTCTCCTCTTGACCACCGAGATGACCAACAGAGTTGTTTGCCCCTGGAAGGCAAAAGCGCCTGAGGCTTTTCCTTTCTCCCATCTTCTCTGGGGTCCTGAGGGCTGCAGGAGTCCGCACCCCTCACCTGAGTGTCCTGAGTGAATGGTGTTTAGTATCTGTGTGCATGGTGGTGACGCCTGTCCAAACCTCCAGGCTGGACTTGGAGGCACACGCCTCACACACAAGATGATTCAAACATGTTGCTGTTGTTGTTAGGTGCCATTGAGTCAGTTTCTGACTCATAGCGACCTCCATAGGGTTTTCAATGAGCTGACTGTTTCGGGATTGCCTTGGGAGTGGATTGCCAGGCCCTTCTCCCATTTTTGCGGTGCTGGGAATTGAACTCGGGACCTCAGAGACTGCAGCGCAGTGCTCTACTCACTGAGCTAAATCCCAGCCCGATTCAAACATGTATAATGCCCTAACTTTTACCCTCACCTATGCACAGATCCAATCTGTGAGCACAAGCCCAACCCTAACCGGAATCCTAACCCTCACCCTAGCCCTAACCCCTAACCCTAACCCTAATCTAACCTCAGACAGTGCCCTCATACACTGGAAGTTGATTCAAATTTGCATGGTGCCCTAACTTTAACCCTCACCCATGCAAAGATCCAATCCCTGAGTACAACTCTAACCTTACACGATCCCTAACCCTAACTGTAGCAGAAACCCATAACACTAACCCTAACCATAACCTCAGACATTGCCCACCGACACTTCAATTTGATTCAAAAATATATGTTGCCTTAACTTTAACAGTCAACGATGCACAGATCCCAATCCTGAAAACAACTCTAAACCTAACCAGAGCCCTAACACCTAACACTAACCATTACTTCAGCCTCAGACTCTGCACTCAGACACTGTAAGTTGATTCATATATTAATGTGCCCTAACTTTAACCATCAGCCATGAACAGATCCCAGCCCTGAGCACAAACATAACCCTAATCTGAACCCTAGCCCTATCCCTCGAACTAACCCATAATCCTAAACCTAACCCTATGCCTAACCCCAACCTCAAACAGGGCACTCAGACACTGCAATTTCATTCAAATTTGTATGCTGCCCTAATTATAATCCTCTCCCATTAACAGATCCCATCCTTGAGCACAAACCTAACCCTAACCATAGAACTAACCCCTTACCCTAACACTAAATCTAACCCTAACCTCAGACACTGCCATCAGACACAGCAAGTTGGTTCAAATTTGTATGGTGCCCTAACTTTACCCTGCACCCATGCACAGGTTTCATCCCTGAGCACAACCCTAACCCTAACATGAATCATAACCCGAACTCTAGCCCTAACCACAACCCTCAACCTAACCCTAACCCTCACCTAGGACACTGAATTCAGGCACTGCAAGATGATTCAAATTTGTATTTGTCCCTAACTTTAATGCATGCATGGATCCAATCCCTGAGCACATCCCTAACCCCAACCGGAACCCTAACCCTAACCCTAACCCTAAACACAGACTCTGCACACAGGCAGTGCAAGTTGATACAAATTTTTATGGTTCCCTAACTTTAATGCTCACCCATGCTCAGATCCAATCCTTGAGCACAACTCTAACCCTAACCAGAACCCAAACCCTAACCCTTGCTGTAAGCCCCAACCCTAGCCTTAACACTAACCATAACCTCGGACATTGCCATAAGACACTGCAAATTCATTCAGATTTGTATGGGGCCCTGACTTTAACCCTCAGGTATGCACAGATACCATCCCTGAGCACAACACTAACCCTAAAGTGAACCCTACCACTAATTTTAGTACTAACCCCAACCCTAAACCTAAACTTCACCCTAACCTCAGACACTGCCATAAGACACAGCAAGTTGGTTCAAATTTGCAGGGTGCCCCAACTTTAACCCTCAATCATACACAGGTCCCATCCTTGAGCACATCCCTAACCCTAACCGGAACCCTAACTCTAAAAATAGCACTAACCTTTAACCCTAACCCTATCCCTAACCCTAACCTCAGCCACTGCCTTCTGACACTGCAAGTTGATTAAAATTTGTATGGTGCCCTAACTTTATCCTTCAGTTATGCCTGATCCAATCTCTGAGCAGAACCCTAACCCTAACTTTAAACCTAGCCCTAACTCAACTGTAATCCTAACCCTAACCATAACCTCAGACACTGTCCTCAGACACTGCAAGTTGATTCAAATTTGTATGATGAACTAACTTGAACCATATCCCATTCACAGATCCGGTCAATGAGCACAACCCTAACTCAAACCCGAACCTACACTATACTTTGTCCTAAACCCTAACACTAACCCTAACCCTAATCTCAGACACTGACTTGAGACACTGCAAGTTATTCAAATTTATAGGGTGCCCAAATTTAACCCTCCCCCATGCACTGATCCCATCCCTGAGAAAACGCTAACCCTAACCTGAACCCTGATCCAAACCCTTGCCCTATTCTGTAACACTAGCGCTAACACCAAAGCCTAACACATATTTCAAGCACAGCAAAATGGCTCAAATTTTCAGGGTACGATAACTTTAACCCTTAGCAATGCACAGAACCCATCCCTGAGCACAACTGTAACCCTAACATGAACCCTAACAATAACTCTAACCCTAACCTCAGACCATGCCCTCAGACACTGCAAGTTGATTCAAATTTGTAGGGTGAACTAATTTTAACCCTCACTGAGGCACAGATCCCACTCCTGAGCACAACACGAAACCTAACTTGAACACTAAACCTAACCCTAACCCTAACGCTAACGTCTAACCTTAACCCTAACCCTAAATTCAGACAAGGTCCTCAGACACTGCAAGTAGATACAAACTTTTGTGGTGCCCTAACTTCAACCCTCGACGGCACCTAACAACAACAACAACAACAACAACAACAACAACAACAACAACAACAACTTCAACCCTCACACATGCACTGATTCCAATCCTGAGCACAACCCTAACCCTAATCTGAACCCTAACCAGAACCCTAACGCTAACTACTAGTAATAACTCTAACCCTAACACTATCTCCAGACACTGCCCTCAGACACTGCAAGTTGATTCAAATTTGTATTGTGCCCTAACTTTAACCCTCACCCATGCACAAATCCCATTCCTGAGCCCCACTCTAACCTCGCCTGAACACTAACCCTAACCATAGCCCTAACCCCAACCCAAACCATAACACTTACCCTATCCTCAGACTCTGCCCTCAGACACTGCAAGTTGTATCAAAACTGTATGGTACCCTAGCTTTACCCCTCACCCATGCAGAAATCCCATCCCTGAGCACAACCCTAAACTTAACATTTACCCTAACCACAACCTTAGCCCTAACCCCAAACACTAACCATAACCCTATCCCTAACTTCAGTCACTGCCATCAGATATTGCAATTGGATTCAAATTTCTATTGTGCCCTAAATTTAACCCTCATCCATGCACAGATCCCAGCCGTGAGCACAACCCTAACACTACTCAGAACCCTAACACTAAACTTAGGCCTAACCACTCACCTAACCCGAACCCGAACCCTAACACAAACCCTTCCCTCAGTGCAAGTGGATTCAAATATTTATGGTGCCCTGACTTTAACTCTCACACATGCACAGATCCCATCCTTGAGCATAACACAAACCCTAACCTTAATATTTACCCTAACCCCAGCCCTAAACTCCAACCCTATCACTAACCCTAACCATAATTTTAGACACTGCTCTCTGACACTGCAAATTCATCCAAAATTTGAAGGTGCCCTAACTTTATGTTCACCCATGCACAGACCCATCCCTGAGCACAATCCTAACGCTAAACCAAACACTAAACCTAACCCTAGCCCTAAACCCTAACTCTAACCCTAACACTGACACTAACATCAGACACTGCAAGAGACTCGGAAAGATATTTCAAATATGTATGTTACCCTATCTTTAACCTTCACCCATGCACATATCTGATCCCTGACCACAACCCTAACCCCAACATGACCACTAACCCTAACCCAAGCCCTTACCCATAACCCTAACCCTTATCCTAAGCCTAACAAATTACACTGCCTTCAGACACTGCAAATTAATTCAAATTTGTGTGGAGCCCTAACTTTAACCCTCATCCAAGCACAGATCCCATCTCTGAGAAGAACCCTAACTCTATCCTGAGCCCTAACACTACCTCTAGCCCTAACACTAGCCCTAAACCCTAACCCTAACCCTAACACTGCTCTGATACACTTCAAGTTGATTCAAATTTTATGGTGCCCAAATTTTAACCATAATCCATGCCCATATTGCTTCCCTGAGCACAACCCTAACCCTATCCTGAATCTTCACCCTAACTCTAGGCCTACCCCGTACCCCTAACCATAACACTAACAGTAACCTCAGACCATTCCCTCAGAAATTTCAAATTGATTCAAATTTGTATGGTGCCCTAACTTTACGGTCACCCATGCACAGACCCATCTCTGAGCACAACCCTAACCCTAAACCAAACCCTAAACCTATCCCTGACCACAACCCTAACCCTAACACAGCCACTAACCCTAAGCCAAGCACTTAGCCATAACACTAATCCTTACCCTAAACCTAAAAACTTACACTGCCCTCAAACACAGCAAATAAATTCAAATTTGTGTGGAGCCCTAACTTTAAACCTCACCCATGCACACATCCCACCACTGAGCACAATCCTAACCCTAACCTGAACCATAAGCCTAAAACCAGACCTCACCTATAACCCTAACTCTATCCCTAAATGTAACCTGAGATACTGCAGTCAGACACTGCAAGTGGTTACAAATTTATATGGTGCCCTAAATTTAACCCTCTAACATGCACAGATACCATCCCTGACCGCAACACTAGGCCTAACCTGAACCCTATCTCTAACCCTAGCCATAATTCGTAAGCCTAACCCAAACCATAAACCCAAACTCAGACACTGCTCAGACACTGCAAGTTGGTTCAAATTTTTACGATGCCCAAACTTCAAACCTAACCCACGCACAGATCCCATCCATGAACACAACCCTAACCCTAACCCAAACTTTAAACCTAACTCTAGAGATAACCCTTAACCCCAACTTTAACCCTAACCCTAACCCAAACAGACTATGCTCTCAGACATGGCAATTTGATTCCAATTTGGATGGTGCCCTAACTTTAAGCCTCACCCATGCACAGATTGAATCCCAGAAGACAATGCTAACCCTAACCAGAACACTTTCCCTAACTCTAGCACTAACCCTAACCCTAACCCAAACCCTAATCCTAACCTAAGAACCTGCACTCAGACACTGCAAGTTGACACATATTTGTATGGTGCACTAATTTTAATCCTCATCCATGCACAGATCCCATCCCTTAGCATAAATCCAAGCCTAACCCGTACCCTAACCCTAACCATAGCCGTACCCCATAACCTTAATCTTAACCCTAACCCAAAAGTCAGACATAGGCCTCAGACACTGAAAGGTTTTACAAATTTTTATTGTGCCCTAAATTTAACCCTCATCCATGCTCATATCCCAATCCTGAGCTCAACGTTAACCCTAATCCTAAACTTAATCGTAAACTTAGCCATAAACCCTAACACTAGCACTACATCCTAACCCTAAAAGTTACCCAAACCCTATACTCAGACACTGTAAGTTGATTCAAATTTGTATGGTGCCATTACAATAACTCTTACCCATGAACAGATGCCATCCCTGAGTACAACCCTAGCCATAACGCGAAACCTAACCCTAACCCTGGCCCTAAAACCAAACTCTAGCCCTAAACCCTAACCTAAAACTAAGCCTAAACCTATCCTTAGAAAATGCAAGTTGATTAAAATGTGTATGCTGCCCTTATTTTAACCCTCACAATACACATATCCCTTCCCTGAGCACAACCCTACCCCAAACCCGAACCCTATACCTAACCTTAGCCCTAACTGCTAACCATAATGCTAAAACTAACCATAACCCTAACCTCAGACACTGTCCTGAGACAGTGAAAGTTGATTCAAATTTGTGTGGGGCCCTACCTTTAACCATCAACTATGCATAGATCACATCCCTGAGCACACATCTAACCCTAACCTGAACAATAACCCTAACTATAATCCTAACAACTAACACCCTAACCAAAGACACTGTTCATAGACACTGAAAGTTGATTCAAATATGTATGGTGCTCTAACTTAAACCCTCAGCCATGAACAGGTCCCATCTCTGAGTACAACCCTAACCCAAACCCGAACCCTAAACTCAGACTATGCCCACAGACACTGCAAGTCGATTCCAATTTGTATGATGCCCTAACTTTAACCCTCACCCATGCACAGATCCCATCGCTGAGCACAACCCTAACAATAACACGAACCCTAACCCTAAACCTAGCCCTAACCACTAACCCTAACCATAACCCATACCTTAACTTCAGACACTGCTCTTGGATACTGCAAGTTGGTTAAAATATGTATGATGTCCCAACTTTAACCCCCACCCTTACACAGAACCCATCCCTCAGCACAACACGAATCCTAACCTGAACGCTAACCCTACCCCTATTCTTAAGACCCAACCCTAACCCTTACCCTAACCCTACACTCAGACAATGCACAAATATACTTCAAGTTGATGGAAATTTGTTTGGTGGCCTAACTTCAACCCTCATTCGTGCATGTATCCCATCTCTGAATACAACACTAACCCTAACGGAGCACTAACCCTAACACTACCCTTAACCCTTAACCCTAACATTAACCCTAACCGTAACCTCAGACAGGGCAGTCAGACACAGAAACTTGATTCAAATTTGTATGGTGCCCTTAATTTAACCCTCACTCTTGCAAAAATCCCATCCCTGAGCACAGCCCTAACCCTAACCTTGACCCTAGCCCTAATGCTAGGCCTAACCCCTAACACTAACCCTAATTCTCACACTTACTTCAGACCCATCACTCGGACATTGCATGAGGATTCAAGTGTTTATGGTGCCCTAAATTTAACCCCCACCCATGCACAGATCCAAATCCTGGGCAGAACACTAACCCTATCCTGGAACACTAACCATAGCCCTAGCCCTAACCCCTAATCCTAACCCAACCCTAAAATTAAAATCAGACACTGCCCACAGACACTGCAATTTGATTCAAGATTATATGGTGCCCTAAATTTAAACTTCACCCATGCACAGATCCCATCCCTAAGCACAATCTAACCCTAACCCTAACTAACTCTAACCCTAGTCCTAACCCCTAATCCTAGACCTAAGGACTATCCTATCCCTTACCGTAACACTAAACACAGACATTGCAAGTTGATTCTAATTTGTATGGTGCCCTAGCTTTGACCCTCACTCATACACAGATCCCATCCCTGAGCATAACCCTAACCCTAAAGCAAAACCTAAAGCCCTAACCCTAACCCTACCCTAACCCTAAGCACAGACACTGCCCGTTGATAAAATGTGTATTTTGCTCTAAGTTTAACCCTCACCCATGCACAGATTCCATCCCTGATCAAAGCCCTAACCCTAACCCGAACCTAACACTAATTCTAGCCCTAACCCCTAACCCTAACCCTAACCTTCACCCTAAACCTAACCCTATCCTCAGACAATTCACTCAGAACCTGCAAGTTGATTCAAATTTGTATGGTCCCATAAATTTAACCCTCATTCATACACAGATCCCATATCTGAGCATAACCTTAACCCTAATCCTAACACTAACCCTAATGCTAGCCCTAACCCATAACACTAACCCTAATCCTAAACTTAACTACAGACACCGCAGTCAGACACTGAAAGTTGATTCAAGTTTGTATGGTGCCCTTATTTTTACCCTCACCCATGCACAGATCCCATCCTGAGCACAACCCTAACCCTCTCCTAAACCCTATACCTAACCCTAGCCCTAACCCCTAACCATAACCCTAAACCTAGCCATAACCCTAACCTCAGACAATGCCCTCAGATACTGCGGGTTGATTCATATTTTATGGTGCCCAAATTTTAAGCCTCACCTACTGCACAGATCCCAACCCTGAGCACAATCCTATCGCTAAATATATCCCTACCCCTAACCATAGAAATAAATTGTAACCCTAACCATAACCTCAGCCACTGCTGTCAGACACTGCAAGTTGATTCAAGTATGTATGCTACCCTTACTTTAGCCTACACCCATGCATGGATCAGATCCCTGAGCATAAATTTAACCCTAACGTGAAACCTAACACTAATCCTAGGCCTAACCCCTAACCCTAACCCTAATCCTAACCCTAATATGCAGACACTGCCCTCAGACACCGAAAGTTGATCCAAATTTTATGGTGCCCTAAATTTAACTCTCACACTTGCACAGATCACATTCTTGAGCACAATCCTAACCCTAACCCTAACCCTAATGCTACCCTTAAGCCCCAACCCTAACCCTAACCCCAACCCTAATTTCAAACACTGCACAGAGACACTGCATGTTGATGCAAATTTGTATGGTGCCCTAACTTTAACCCTCACTCATGCTCATATCCCATCTCTGAGCACAACCCTAAACTTAACATGAACACTAAACATAACTCTAGCCCTAACCCCTAACCCTAACTTCACATGCAGTGCCTTTGCTCCTGCTTTGGACTACGTGGACTACAGCAACATTCACCATTGCACCCAATGGGTTTTTCCATGCTAGGCAAAATAAACATAAATATGTATCTCTGCAACCCCGTATTGTCCATAGGTGGCCAGGTGAAATAATGTTACCCTTTGGGAAACTATTTTTCCCTATCCATGACTTTATTACATCTTCAATAGATTTTGCTTTACTCCTAGTTTCATGTTTATCCTCATTCCTGTTACAGTCAAGTAGGTAAAGGGATATCTTGCCTCATCTGTGAAACCCCGTGAAGAAGAAGTATGTCAGTGAGATCTTGTTCAACTCTCCACAAGAAGTCCTAAGACTGACTGCCTTTGCTACTGCTTGTTCAGTTGAGGATATAGAGCAACATTCATCTTTGCACACAATGGGTTTCCCATGTTAGGAAAAATAAACATAACTATGTATCTCTGTGGGTGCAATTTAGCTCAGTTGGTAGAGCACTGCACTGTAGTCTCTGAGGTCCTGAGTTCAATTCCCAGCACCTCAAAAATGGGAGAAGGGCCTGGCAATCCACTCCCAAGGCAATCCTGAAATAGTCAGCCATTGCAAACCCAATGAGGGTCTCTATGTTTCGGATACCGACTCGACAGCACCTAACAACAACAACAACATGTATCTCTCCAACCCCATGTTGTCCATACCTGGCCAAGTGATTAATGTTACCCTTTGAGAAACAATTTTTCCCTATGCATCTTCTCAACACATCTTCATTAGATTTTGCTTTCATAGGAGATTCATGTTTATCCTCATTCCTATCACACTCTAATGGGTAAAGTGATATGTGACCTCAGATGTGAAACCCTGTGATGAAGAAGAATGCCAGCGAAATCTTGTTCAACCCTGTACAGAATGTCTTCAGGCTGACTGCCTTTGCTCCTGCTTGAACAGTTTAGGATATACAGTGGCACTCATCTTTGCACCCAATGGGTTTTCCTGTGTTAGATAAAAGAAACATAACTACATACCTATGAGAATGCATGTTGTACAAGGCTGGCAAGGAGAATTACTTTTCCTATAGGAGAACCAATTGATCCCTATAAACCCCTTGAACACATCTTCATTAGTTTCTGCTTTACAAACAGATTCACGTTTCTCCTTGTCCCTATTACACTGAATTCATTACAGATATGTCTGACATTATCAGTGAAACCCTGTGAAAAACTTGCCAGGAGCAGGGAAATCGGGTTCGACTCTGCCAAGGACATCTTCAAGCAGCACACTTTTGCTCCTGCTTTGGACTACATGGACTACAGAAACATGCACAATTGTGCACAATGGGTTTTCCCATGTTAGGCAAAATAAACATAACTATGTATCTCTGCATCCCCATGTTGTCCATAGGTGGTCAGGTGAAATAATGTTACCCATTGAGAAGCATTATCCGCTAACATGACTTCATTACATCTTCAATAGTTTTTGCTTTACTAGCAAAATCGTGTTTATCCTCATTCCTATTACATTCAAATGGTAAAGGGATATCTGACCTCATCTGTGAAACCCTGTGATGAAGAAGTATGCCAGTGAGATCTTGTTCAACTCCTCACAAGAAATCTTCATGCTGACTGTCTTTGCTCCTGCTTGTTCACTTGAGAATATAGAGCAACATTCATCTTTGTGCAAAATGGGTTTTCTATGTCAGGTGAGAGAAACAGAACTCAGTATCTTGAGACTCCGTGTTGTCCAAGGCTGGCAAGGAGAATTCATGTTCCTGTAGGAGAACTAATTGTTACCTATAGACCCCTTCAACACACCTCCATTAGTTTTTGCTTTACAAGCAGACTCACATTTGTCCTTATCCATGTTACAATGAATGGCATAGAGATGT
>VMDO01024021.1:10997-30604 GCA_007922755.1 Pedetes capensis
GGTTTTCCTGTGTTAGGCAAAATAAATGTAACTATGTATCTCTGCAACCCCACGTTATCCATACCTGGCCAAGTGAAATAATGTTACCCTCTGAGAAACAATTCTTCCCTATGGGTCATGTCAACACAGATTCATTTTTTTTTTTTTTTGCTGTACTAGCAGATTTGTGTTTTTTTAATTGGAAATTTTTCATGTACACCTTAATGTGATTCATTCTGACAATCTTTTCATTGGGACATTTCCATGTATGCATTTTGTTGTACATTATTCATATAGGTTCCCCCTTACCCTCTTGTATGCTTCACCCCATCATCCCCCTCCATCAAAAACTTCTCTACCATTTACTTGTCTTTTTATGGTAATATTTTTCTATGTATCCTTGGGTTCCAGTTCTGTTTAAGATAAAAATTTTCCTGCAGTGAACATTCTTTATACCTTGACAGAACTATTACATTCACTTTTTAGACCATCTATAATAACCCCATTCTTAGCTTTTTTTTCTTTTATCATGATCGGGCCTTTGTATGGGATTTCTTCCTTTGTATAATTTTGTTACAGCTCCCACATATGAGTGAGAACATGTGTTATTTCTCTTTCTGAGCTTGTGTTCATTCACTTAAAATAATTTTCTTTAATTCTATGCATTTTGTTGCAAATGGCCTTATTTCATTTTTCTTGATTGCTCAGTAGTATTCCATTGTGTATATGTACCATAGTTTTTTTTATCTATTCTTCTGTTGAAGGGCATTTTGGTTAATACAATATCCTTGCTATTGTGAAAAGTGCTGCATTGAACATGGAGATGCAGATGTCTCTGTGGTATGATGACCCATCTCCCTTTGGGTGAATTCCTAATAGTGTTATAGCTGGGTCATACAGTAGATCTAGTTTCAGTTTTTAAAGGTACCTCCATAACGATTTCCACAGTGGTTGCACCAATTTACAGCTGCATCAACAATGTAAGAGTGTTCCCTTTACCCCGCAACCTCACCAGTGTTTGTTGTTTTCTTTTATTGATATTGGCCATTCTTACTGGTGTAAGGTGAAATCTCAGAGTGGTTTTAATTTGCATTTCCCTGATGGCTAGGGATGTTGGGCATTTTTATGTTTTTCATGGCTTTACGGACCTCTTCATTTGAGAAGTGTCTACTCAGTTCCTTTGGCCATTTTTGTATTTGGTTATTTTTTTGGGGGGGGAGTTATTTTCCTTGAGTTCTTTAAAAACTGTAATAATTAGACCTTTGTCTGATGTATAGGAAGGGAAGACTTTTTTCCCATTCAGTGGGGGTATCCTTGACTCTGTTGTTTCTTTTGCTGTACAGAAGCTTTTTAATTTCATGTAATCCCACTTATCCATTCTTGTTGCAATTTCTTGAGCAATTGGAGTCCTATTAAATAAATACTTTCCTGTGTCTTTCCTGTCTTCTATAAGTTTTAAAGTTTCTGGTTTTATGTTTAGACCTTCCAGTACCATTTCTTAAAAAGGCTGTCCTTTTTCCAGTTTACTTGCTTTCCTCCTTTGTTGAAAATAACGTGGTTATAGGTGTGATGAGGCATTTATGGGTCTTCTGTTCTATTCCAGATGTCTTCAGACCTATTTTTGTGCCAGTACCAAGCTGTTTTTGCTACCAGTGCCCTATAGTTTAGCTTGAAGTCAGGGATTGTGATTCCACCTGTATTAGTTTTGCAGCTTAAGAGTGTTTTAGAAGCTGGGCGTGGTGGCACACGTCTGTAATCCCAGCGGCTTGGGAGGCGGAGACAGGAGGATCGCAAGTTCGAGACAGAGGAAGTCTATGTAACTTAGTGAGACCCTGTCTCAGGAAGTAAGGAAAAAAAATAAAAGGCTGGGGGTGCAGCTCAGTGGTCCAGCACTTGCAAAGCATGCAGGCGTGAGGCCCTGGGATCAACCCCCAGTACCACACACAAAAAAAGTGTTTTGGATATATGTGGTCTTTTGTGGTTCCATATGAATTTTTGGATCATTTCTTCTTTTTCTGTATAGTCAGTTAATGGAATTTTAATGGGTATTGCATTAAATCTATAGATTGCTTTTGGTAGGATAGCCATTTTTACTAAATTATTTCTCCTTATCCAGGGGCAGGGAAGGTCTTTCAATTTTTCAGTGTCCTCTGCTAATGTTTTGAAATTTTCCTTGTAGAGATCTGAAGGGTCTTTGGTTATATTGATTCCAAGGGTGTTTAATTTTCTGGTGGGCTATCATGAATGGTATGTTTTCTGATATTTCCTTCTCTTCCTGTTTGCAATTGTTGTAAAGAAAAGCTATTGATTTTTGTGTGTTGATTCTGTAACCTGCGACTTTGCTGAAGGAGTTAATTAGTTCTAGCAATTTTCTGGTTGAGGTTTTGGGGTCTTTCAGGTATAGAATCATATCATCTGCAAACAAGGATAATTTGACCTTTTCCTTGCCAATCTGTATCCCTTTGATTTCTTTCTCTTGTCTGATTGCCGTGGCAAGGACTTCAATTACTGTGTTAAATAGAATAGGAGAGAGAGAGGTCATCCTTTTCTTGTTCCAGATCTAAGAGGAAGTGGTTTCAGTTTCCTCCATTTAATATAATATTGGCTGTAAGTTTGTCATGAATGTCTTTTTTGTTATTATTTGCCTGTTATACCTATCTTCTCTAGTGTTTTTATCATGAAATGTGTTGCACTTTGTCGAAGGCCTTTTCAGCATCAATTGAGATGATCATGTGGTTTTCATTTGCCAGTTCCTTGATATGCAGGATTACATTAATTGATTTCCATATGTTGAATCAGCCTTGCATCTGTGATAAATCCTACTTGGCCATGGTGAATAATCTTTTTCTTATGCTGCTGGATTCTGTTTGCAAGAATTTTATTATATATTTTTGCATCTAGATTCATAAGGGAGATGGGTATATAATTCTCTATCTTAGATGAATCTTTTCCTAGTTGAAGTAGCAGGGTGATGATAGCTTCATAGAATGAATTTGGGAGTGTCCCCTCCTTTTCTATTTTTTGGAATAATTTGAGGAAACAGGTATTATATCTTCTTGAAAAGTTTGGTAAAATTCTGCTGTGAATCTATCAGGACCTGGGCTCTTCTTTGTTGGGAGACTTTTTAATTACCTTTTCTATTTCTGTTTATGTAATGGGCATGTTCAGGTCAGTTATGTCTTCTGGGATTAGCTTTGGTAGGCCATACGTGTTAATAAATTTGTCTATTTCTTCTGCATTTTCACAGTTTTGGGAATATATTCTCTCATAGTAATCCCTGATGATTTTCTGTATTTCATTGAAGTCAGTGGTTATGGACTCATTGTCTTTCATAATCTGCACTATGTTAGATTTTTCCTTTTTCTTTTTGATGAAGTTGGTCAGAGGAGTCTATTTTATTAATCTTTTCAAAGAACCAGCTCTAAGTCTTATTGCTTTTTTTAATTATCTCTTTGGATTCTAATTGAGGTATTTCTCCCTTTTTTGTAAGTTCTTTCTGGGTGTTCCTTTCAGGATAATTTGTTGTTAGATTTTGAGTGTCTGAAGATGCTTCAGTAGATCATTTATTTGGCTTTTCTTTACTTCATAGATAAAAGCACTTTATGCTGTAAACTTCCCTCTTAAAACTGCCTTTGCTCTATCCTATATGTTTTGGTAGGATGTGTTTTCATCATCATTTCATTGCCGGAATTTTTCAAATTCTATTTTGATTTCATTAACAATTCATTTGCCATTCCGCAGTGTATTATTGAATCTCCATGAGTTTGTAAAGTTTCTGGAATTATTCTTGCTCTTGAGCTCCCATTTTACCCCACTATGATCTGAGTGTTTTGTATTTGTTGAGGGAGTTCTTATGGACTACCATATGGTCTATCTTAGAAAATGTACCATGTTGAGCTGAGATGAATGTGTATTCCTCATCATGTGGATGAAATATATATATATATATATATATATATATATATATATATATATATATATATATGAGATCCAACTGGTTTAGGGTGGAGATTATATATGACATTTCTCTGTTGATTTTTCATTTTAATGGCCTATCTCTTGATAAAAGTGGGGTACTGAATCTCCCATTACTATTGATTACAGCCCAATAAAGTTCTTTATATTCCATAAAGTTACGTATAAAGCTGGCTGCCTCTGTGTTTGGGGCCTAAATATTTAGGAGCATTATTCATTCCTGATTGATTGTTCCTTTTATTGAAATGTAGTGTCCTTCCTTGTCTCTTTTAATTAGTTTTGGAATGAAATTTAATCTAGCAGCTTCATGTTTATCCTCATTCCTATTACACTCAAATGGGTAAAGAGATATCTGACAGCATCTGCAAAACCCTGTGATGAAGAACTATGCCAGTGAGATCTTCTTCAACTCTGCACAAGAAGTCTTCATGCTGACTGCCTTTGCTCCTGCTTGTTCAGTTGAGGATATAGAGAAACATTCATCTTTGCACACAATGGGTTTTCCCACATTAGGTGAAAGAAACATAACTAAGGATCTTGAGAATGCATGCTATCCAAGGCTGGCAAGGAGAATTCCCATTCCTCTAGGAGAACCAGTTGTTACCTATAGACCCCTTCAACACACCTCCATTAGTTTTTTGCTTTACAAGCAGACTCACATTTGTCCTCATCCCTCATACACTGAGTGGGGTACAGATGTGTCTGACATTATCACTGAACCACTGCGAACAACTTGCCAGGGACAGGGAAATCTTGTTCAACTCTGCCCGAGAAGTCTTCAGGTGGAGTGTTTTGCTCCTGCTTATGCACTGCATGTTCCACAGCAACATTCACCATTGCGCACAATGGGTTTTCCCATGTTAGGTGAAATAAAAACAACTATGTATCTCTTCAACCCCATGTTCTCCACACCTGGCGAAGTGAAATAATGTTACCCTTTGAGAAACAATTTTTCCCTATCCATGATTTCAATACATCTTCAATAGTTTTTGCTTTACTAGCAGATTCATGTTTATCCTCATTCCTAGTACACTCAAATGCGTAAAGTGATACCTGAACTCATCTGTGAAGCTCTGTGATGAAGAGTTATACCAGAGAATTCTTGTTCAACCCTGAACAAGAAGACTTCAGGCTGACTGTGTTTGCTCCTGCTAGCATGGTGGAGGATATACAGCAACATTCACTTTTGCACACAATGGGTTTTCCTGTGTTAGGCAAAAGAATCCTAACTAAGTATCTCTGAGAAAATGTGTTGTCCAACTATGGCAAAGGATTTCATTTTCCTCTAATAGAATCAATTGTTCCCTATAAACCCCTTCAACACATCTTCACTTGTTTTTGCTTTACAAGCAGATTCACATTTATTTTATCCCTATTACAAGAATGGGGTACGGATATATCTGACATTATCAGTGAAACCCTGTGATGAGCTTGCCAGGGACAATGTAATCTTGTTCAACTCTGCCCAAGAAGTCTTCAGGCAGAGTGCCTTTTGCCCTTCTGCAGTGCACAGTCTATAGCAATATTCACTTTTCGCACAATGGCTTTTCCTGTGTTAGGCAAAAGAAACATATCTATGTATATCTACAATCATATCCATTGCTGGCCAGGTGAAATAATGCTACCTTTTGAGAAAAAATTCTTCCTATGCATCCTTTCAACACATCTTCATTAGTTTTTGCTTTATTTGCCAATTCGTGTTTATCTTCATTCCTATTATTACACTCAAATGGGTAGAGATATCTGACCTCTTGTTTGAAACCCTGTGATGAAGAAGTATACCAGTGAAATCTTGTTCAACTCTGCACAAGATGTCTTCAGGCAGAGTGCCTTTGCTCCCACTTGAGTATTGCATGGTCTACAGTAACATTCACCTTTGTGCATTGTGGATTTTCCCATGTTAAGTGAAGGAAACATAACCATGTATCTTTCCAACACCATGTTGTCCATAGCTGGCCAGGTGAAATAATGTTACCCTTTGAGAAACAATTTTTCCCTATGCATCCTTTCAACACAACTTAATTAGTTTTTGCTTTACTGGCACATTCACGTTTATCCTCATTCATATTACACTCAAATGGCTAAAGAAATAAAGACCTTATCTGTGAAACCCTGTGATGAAGAAGTATGCAAGTGAAATCTTGTTCAACTTGGCCCAAGAACTCTTCAGGTGGAGTACCCTTGCTCCTGCTTTTACAGTGCATGACTTACTGCAACATTCATCTTTGCACAAAATGGTTGTTCCCATTTTAGGTGAAATAATTACAACTACATATCTGTGCAACTCCGTGTTGTCCAAGGCTCACCATTACAAATGCTCCCCTTTTTGAATCAATTATTTACTATGAAGCCCTTCAACACTTCTTCAATAATATTTTCTTTACAAGCAGATTCACATTTGTCCTTATCCCTATTACACTGAATGGGGTTGAAGATATGTTTGACATTATCTGTGAAACACTGTGATGAACATGGCAGGAACAGGTAAATCTTATCCACCTCTGCCCATAAATCTTCCTGCTGACTGCCTTCATTCCTGCTTGCACGGTTGAGGATATACAGCAACATTCATCTTTGTGCACAATGGCTTTTCCCATGTTAGGTGAAAGAAACATAGCTATTTATCTGTGCAACCCCATGTTGATCAAGGCTGGCAGTTAAAATAATGCACCCCTTTGAAAACCAATTATTCAGTATAAAACCCTTGAACACATTTTGATTAGTTTTTGCTTTACAAGCAGTTTCATATTCATCCTTATCCTTATTACACTGAATGGGGCTAAAGATATGTCTGACCTTATCTGTGAAATGCTGTGATGAACATGCCAGGGTCAGTGAAACCTTGTTCAACTCTATCCACAAAGTCTTCTGGTTTACTCCTTTGCTCATGCTTTCATGGTGCAGGATTTTGAGCAACAATCATCTTTGCACACAATGGTTTTTCCCATGTTTGGTGAAAGAAACATAACTGTGTATCACCATCACCCAATGTGGTCAAAGTCTATGCAGTACAAATAATATTCTGCTTTGAGAAACAACTATTCCCTATAAACCCCTTCAACACATCTTCATTAGTTTTTGCTTTATAAGCAGATTCACATTTGTCCTTATCCTTATTAAACTGAATGGGGTTAAAGATATATATGACATTATCAGTGAAACCATGTGATGAACATGCCAGCAAACATGAAATCTTTTTCACCTCTGCCCAAGAAGGCTTCAGGTGGAGTGCCTTTGTTCCTGCTTGTGCAGTGTATGATTTACAGTATCATTCCTCTTTGTACCCAATGGGTTTGCCCATGTTAGGAGAAAGAAACATAACTATCTCTGAGAACACATGTTGTCCAAGTCCAGCAAGAATTCATGTGCTTCTATGAGAACCAAGTGTTCCCTCTAAACCACTTCAACACATCTCAAATAGTTTTTGCTTTATAAGCAGATTCACATTTATCCTTATCCTTATTACCCTTTATGGAGCTAAAGATATGTCTGACATAATCTAAGAATCCTTGTTTTGAACATGCCAGTGACAGTGAAATCTTGTTCATCTCTGTCCATGAACTGTTCCGGCAGATGGCCTTTCCTCCTACTTGTTTGGTTGAGCATATACAGCAACATTCATCTTTGCCCACATTGGCTTTTCTTGAGTTAGGGAAAGAAACATAACTATATATCTCTGCAACCCCATGATGTCAAAGGCTGACTGGTTGAAAAATGTTGCCCTTTGAGAAACAATTGTGCCCTATAAAGCCCTTCAACACATCTTCATTAGTTTTGCTTTACATGCAGATTCACTTTTATCCTTATCCCTATTACACTGAATGGAGCTAAAGATATGTCTGACATTATCTGTGAAATCCTGTGATGAACATGCCAGGGACAGAGATGTCTTGTACATCTCTTCCCAAGAACTCCTCAGGCTGGATACCTTTGCTTCTGCTTACAAGGTGGAAGTATTAGAGGAACATTCATCTTTGCATGGCTTTTCCTGTGTTAGGTGAAAGAAACATGACTATGTATCTCTAAAATCCCCTGTTTTCCCTATGCTGGCCAATTGAAAAATATTCCCTTTTGAGTAACAATTATTCCCTATAAACCACTTCAACATGTCTTATTTTTTGCTTTATAAGCATATTCACATTTAGCCTCATCTCTTTTACCCTCGATAGGGTTAAAGCAATATCTGACTTTATCAGAAAATCCCACAATGAAGACACATAAGCCTGTGAACACTTGTTCATGTCTGCCAAAGAAGTGTTCATGCTGACTGCCTTTGTTTCTGCTTGCATGATTGAGAATATACAGCAACTCATGGTTGTGCACATGCCTTTTCCCATGTTCAGCAAAAGAGACATAACTATGTATCTCTGCAACCCTGTGTTGTCTGAGGCTGGCCAGTAGAAATACTGTTCCCTTTGAGAAACAATTGATCCCTATAAGCCCCTTCAACATATCGTGATTAGTTTTTGCTTTGCAAGCAGATTCATGATTATCCTCATTCCTATTACACTCAATATGGGTAAAGAGATATCTCACCTTATCTGTTAAACCCTGTGATGAACAAGTATTAGGCCAGTGGAATCTTGTTCAACTCTGCCCAAGAAGTCTTGATGACACTCTGGGTTCCTGCTTGGATGCTTGAGGTTTTACAGCAACATTCATCTTTGAGCACAATGGCTTTTCCAGTGTTAGGTGAAAGAAACATAACTATGTATCTCTGCAACCCCTTGTTGTCTATGGCTGGCCAGTTGAAATAATGTTCCTCTTTGAAAAACAATTGTTGTCTACGCTTCCCTTCAACATGACTTCTTTAGTTTTATATTTACTAGCAGATTCATGTTTATCCTCACTCTTATTACACTCAATATGTGTAAAGAGATATCTGACCTTATCTGTGAAACCCTGTGATGAAGAAATAAGCCAGTGAAAACTTGTTCATCTCTACCCAAGATGTCTTCAGCCTGACTGTCTGTGTTCCTGCCTGCATGGGTGAGGTGTCACAGCAACATCCTTCTTTTAGCCTAATGGCCTTTCCCGTGTTCAATGGAAGAAACATAATTATGTATCTCTGAAACCCTGTGTTGTCCAGGGCTGGGAAGTACAAATAATTTTCCCCATTTTAAACAATTAATCTCTATAAAACCCTTCACACATCTTCATTTGTTTTTGCTTTACAAGCACATTGACATTTATCCTTATTCCTATTACACTAAATGGGGCTAAAAATAGGTCTGACACTTAGTGAAACCCTGTGATGAACATGCCATGGACAGTGAAATCTTATTCAACTCTACCCAAGAAGACTTCAGGTGACTTTTCTCCTGCTTGTGCAGTGCATGATTTACAGCAACATTCATCTTTGCACACAATCCTTTTCCTGTGTTAGGCAAAAGAAACTAACTGGGTATGCCTGAAAACCCATGTTGTCCAAGCCTGGGAAAGTGAAATAATATTCCTCTATAAGAAGCAATTGTTGCCTATAAATCCCTTCAACATATCTTCATAAGGTTTTGCTTTACAAGTGGATCCACATTTGTCCTTATCCCTATCACACTGAATGGGGTAAAGATATGTCTGACATCATCAGTGAGAGTGTGATGAACATGCCAGGGACCATGGAATCTTGTTGAACTCTGTGCAAGATGTCTTCAGGTGGAGATCCTTTGCTCCTGGTTGTGCAGTGTATGATTTACAGCATCATTCATCTTTGTGACCAGTGGCTTTTCCCATGTTAGGCAAAAGAAACATAACTATATATCTGTGCAACCCCATGTTGTCCAAGGCTGACCAGTACAAATAATGTTCCTCTATGAGAAACAATTGTTCCCCATAAAATCCCTCCAACACATCTTCATTAGTTTTTGCTCTACAAGAAGATTCACATTTATCCTTATCCCTATTACCCTGAATGGGGCTAAAATATGTCTGACATTATCAGTGAAACCTTGTTTTGAACATGCCAGGGACAGTGAAATCTTGTTCACCTCTGTCCAAGAACTGTTCTGACGGACTGCCTTTCCTCCTACTTTCATGGTTGAGCATATACACCAACATTCATCTTTGTGCACATTGGCATTCCATGTGTTAGGGTAAGAAACATAACTATATATACTTGCAACCCTGTGATGTCCAAGGCTGGCCAGTTGAAAAAAAATGCTCCCTTTTGAGAAAAAATTGTTCCTTATAAAACCCTTCAACACATCTTCATTAGGTTTTGCTTTACAGGCAGATTCACTTTTATCCTTACCCCTATTACACTGAATGGGGCTAAAGATATGTCTGATATTATCTGTGACACCCTGTGATGAACAGGCCAGGGTCAGTGGAATCTTGTTCATCTCTGCCCAAGGTGTCTTCATGCTGGCTGCCTGTGCTCCTGCTTGCCCAGTGGAAGATATACAGCAACATTCATCTTTGTGCACAATGACTTTCTCCGTGTTAGGTGAAAGAAACATGACTATGTATCTCTGCAACCCTGTGTTGTCCAATGCTGGCCCATTGAATAATGTTCCCCTTTGAGAAACAATTGTTTCCTATAAACCTCTTCAACAAGTCTTTATTAATTTTTGCTGTATAAGCAGATTCACATTTATCCTCATCCCTTTTGCCCCCCATAGGGTTAAAGAAATATCTGACTTTATCAGAGAAACCTTGCAATAAACACGCATAGTCCAGTGAAAACTTGTTCATCGTTGCTAAAGAAGTGTTCATGCTGACTTCCTTTGCTCTTGCTTGCATGATTGAGGATATACAGCAACACTCATGTTTGTGCAAAATGGCTTTTCTCATGCTAGGTGGAAAAAAAAAACATAACCAAGTATCTCTGAAAACACATGCTTTCCAAGGCTGGCAAGGACAAATAATGTTCTTCTATGGGAAACAATTGTTCCATGTAAACCCCTTCAACACATCTTCCTTAGTTTTTGCTGTACAAGAAGATTCACATTTGTCCTTATCTCTATTACACTGAATGAGGGTAAAGATGTGTCTGACATCATCAGTGAAACAGTGTGATGGACATGCCATGGACTTTGAAATCTTGTTCATGTCTGACCCAGAAGTCTTCAGGTGGTGTCCCTATGTTCCTGCTTGTGCAGTACATGATGTACAGCCATATTCATCTTTGCACACAATGGATTTTCCCTTGTTAGGCTAAAGAAACATAACTAACCTTAACCCCAAACCCGGGCTGGTTTGGGCCCCCACCCAGTGGGGCTGGCACCCTGAATGATTGTCTGTCCCTGTCACCCTGCCCACCAGAGCCAGCACCCTGAACCCTTGTGGCCTGGTTCCCTGCCTACTGGGGCCAGATTCCCAGACCCTAGGTGGTCCGGGCCCCCACCCACTGGGGTGCCAGCACCCTGATCCCTAGTTGGCCCAGTTCCCCTCCCACCGATGACCACACCCTGAACCCCTTGTGGCCTGAGCCCACACACATCGGGGCCAGAACCCCAGACCGCAGCTGGCTCAGGGCCCCACGCACTGGGGCTGGCACCCCAAACCCTGGCTAACCCAATTCTCCCCCACCTGGGTTTGGCACCCAGATTGCCTCTCCCCAGAGCCAGCACCCTGGATCCTTGCTGGCCCGGGGCCCCTGCACAGTGGGGTCGGCAGTCCAAACTGCAGCTTGCCCAGGCCCCTGCCCCCGGGGCCAGCACCCAGAACCTGGCTGGCCCAGGATCCCACCCACTGTGGCTTGCACTCAGGCCCCTTCCACCAGGGCTGGAACGCCTAACCCCTGCTGGAAGAGCCCCCACCCCACTGTGGTTGGCTCCCTGATCTCTGGCTGGCCCAGACCCCCACCGACCTGGGCTGGCACCCAGACCCCCACCCACCAGCGGAGGCACACTGGACCGCTGGTGGCCCGGGCCTCCACCCACCTGGGCCGACACCCCAAACCCTGGCTGGCCCAGGCCCCTGCTCACCTGGGCCAGCACCTTGAACCCCAGCTGGCCCGGGCCACTACCTACCATGGCCTGCACCCCAAACCTGCTGTCCCGGGCACCAACCTACCATAGCCCACACCCCAAACACTGCCTGGCATGGGCCCCCACCCACCATGTCCCTCACCCAAATCCCTGGCTGGCCCGGGCCCCCTCCCACTGGTCCCTGCAACCCGAACCCAGGCTGGCCCATGCCCTTGCCCTCTGGGGCTGGCACATGGGACCCCAGGTGGCTTGGGCCCTACCCACTGGAGCCAGCACCCTGAAACCCATGCCTTGGTGGGCCCATGCTCCCGCCCACCAAGGCAGGCACTATGGACCCCAGGATGCCTGGGCCCCCACCCACCAGGACTGGCACCCCAAATTCAGGCTGGCCTGGGCCTCTGCCCAATGGGGCCATCACCCCAAGCCCAATGGCCTGGGCCCAGGCCACCAGGCCAGCACCCTGAACCCCATTGGCCTGGGACACTGCCACCAGGGCCAACAGTCTAGGCCCCAGGTGTCCTGGGCCCCCATACTCTGGGGATGGCACCAGACCCGCCTCCCAAAGGGGCCAGTACCACGAAGTGTGGCTGGCCTGGTCTCTGCCCATCAGGGCTGGCACCCCAAAACCCAGCTGGCCAGGGACCGAGCCCAATGGGGCCAGCACCCCTAAGTACACCTGGCCCATTCTCCCACCCAACAGGACTGGCACCCCAGACCCCAAGTGTCCAGGCCCCCTGCCCACCGTGTTCAGTACCCTGGACCCCTTGTGGTCTGGGCCCTCACCCACCAGGGCCAGCACCAGTGTATGCGCCAACTGGGGCCAACACCCTGGAACCTGGATGGCCCATGCCCTCACCCACCAGGGTCAGAACTCTGAAATCCAGCTGGCCCAGGACACTGCCCACCATTATCAGCACCCCAAACACTGGCTTGCCCAAACCCCTGTCCACCAGAGCAGCACCCTGGAACCTGGCTGGCCTGAGGCCCTGCCCACCAGCACAGGAATCCCAGACCCTGGGTGCCCCGGGTTCCCCCCACTGGGGACAGAACCCCAGATCCTGGGTGGCCCATGAGCCTGCCCACATGGTCCAGAACACTAAACACTGGCTAGTCCTAGTCCCCGCCCACCAGGGCTGGCACCCCAAACCCCAGCTGGCCTGGGCCCCCACCCACCAGTGTCGGCACCCAAAACCATGGGTGGCCTGGGATCCCACACACCAGGGCCTGCACTCCAGACCCTGCATGGCCAGGGCTCCCACCTACCATAGCTGGCTCCTCAAATCCCAGTTGGTCCTTGCCCCTGCCAATCAGTGCTGCACCCTGAACCGCGGGTGGCCTGGGCTCCCACATACTGGGGCTGGACCCTGGACCACACCTGGCCAGTGTTCCCGCCCAGTGGGTCCGGCACAACAAAACCAGTCTGGCCCAGGCCTCTGCCCACCAGGGCCTGCACCCTGGATGCATGGTGGATGAAGCCTTCACCCACAGGGATCAGAATCCCAGAGCCTAGGTGGCCCGCATCCCCAACCCACCAGGGCTGGCACTCCAGGACCCAGAGCCTGGGTTGTCTGGGCCCCCACCCAATGGAGGCTGGACCCAGGACCCTGCCCACTGGGGTGAGCACCCTGGAGACCAGCTGACCCAAGACCCTTCCCATCGGGGCCTAGTCCCTGAACCCGAGCTGGCCCAGGCCACTGCCCCTTGGGCCTGGTACCCTGAGCCCCAGCAGGCCCAGGCCCTGGCCAACAGGGGCCGGCACTCTGAACCTTGAGTTGCCTGGGCCCCAGCCCACCAGGACCTGAAACCCAGACCCAGTTTGGCCCAGGCCCCACCGACCAGAGCCATCACTGTGATCCCCAGCTGGCCTGGGCCCCCACCCACCAGGGCCGACACTCCAGACCCCTAGTGGCTGAAGTATTTGCCCACAGGAACAGGAACCCCAGAGCCTGCTTGGTCCAGGCCACCGGCCACCAAGGCTGGCACTCCAGACCCTGGGTTGCCTGGGCCCCCGTCCAACAGCGCCAGGTCCTGGGCCCCTGCGCACTGGGACCAGCACCCTTGACCCCTGCTGGACAAGGCCCCCACCCACTGTGGCTGGCTTCACAAACCCCAGCCCACTTGGGCCTCTACCCAGCGGGGATGGCACCACAAGTCCCTGCAGGCCTGGGCCCCCATTCACTAGGGCTCACAACATTGACCCCGGGTGGCCTGGGCCCCCATCCACCAGGGCCAGCAACTAGGCCCCCGCCCATCAAGGCCAGCACCCCAGACCCTGGCTGGCCCATCACCCCAGCCACCAGGGCTGGTACCGTAGATCCCGGTAGACCAAGATACCCACCCACTGGGGACAGCACCCTGAACTCCTGGTGGCCCAAGCCCCTACACACTGGAGCTGGCACCCTGAACCCTGGGTGGCCCAGGCACCCGCCCACCAGACAGGCACTCTGGACCCTACCTGACCTGGGCCCACACACACTGGGGCCATCACCTTGAACCCTTGCTGGCACAGTGCCTGCCCACCAGTGCCAGCACCCTGAACCCCGGGTGGCCTGGGCCCCTGCCACCAAGGCCAGCAATCTGGACCTCAGGGGGCCCGGGCCCCCACCCACTGGGGCCAGGACCATGAACACCAGCTGTCCCAGGCCCCCATCCACCGGGGACAGTACCATGAACCCCAGCTGGCCCAGGTGCCCATCTACCATAGCCCGCACCCTGAACCTGGCCTGGCCTGGGCCCCCACCAACCATGGCCCCCACCCTGAGTCCTGGTTGGCTAGGGTCCCCAACCAATAGGGCTGGAACCCAGAACCCTGGCTGGCCGGTGCCCCTGCCCAGACCCCACATGGCCCTTGACCCCACCCACCAAGGCAGGCACTCTGGACCCTGGGTTGCCTGGGACCCCACGCACTGGGGCTGGCACCCCAAACCCAGGCTGGCCTGGGCCCCTGCCCAATAGGGTGGTCACCCTAACCCCAGCTGGCCCAGGCCTCAGCCCACCAGGCCAGCACCCTGAACCCCGGGTGTCCTGTGCCCCCACCACCGGGGATGGCAATTCATTCCCCGGGTGTTCCTGGCACCTGCCCACCAGGGGCTGTACCCTGCACCCTAGGTGGTCCAGGACCCCGCCCTCCAGGTATGACACCTGGCCCCACATCCACTGGGGCAGGTACCGCAAACCCTGGCTGGTGCGGGCTCCTGCCCAACAGAGCCAGCACCCTGAAACCCACCTGGCATGGGACCCTGCCTACTGGGACCAGCACTGGGTACCTGCCAATTGGGGCCAGCACTCTGATACCTGGCTGGCCCAGGCCCTCGCCCACCAGGGTTGGCACTCCAGACTTCAGCTGGCCTGGGACCCCATCCACTAGGATCCATACCCCAGACTCTGGCTGGCCCAGGCCTCAGCCCACAGGGGCCAAAATCTGGAACAGGGCTGTTGCGGGACCTTGCCCAACGGAGTAGGGACCCCAGTCCCTGGGTGGCCAGAGCCTCCCTGACCTGGGCTGGAACCCCAAACCCCGCCTGGCCTGGGCTCCTGCCACCAGGGCCAGAACCTTGAACCCAGGGTGGCCCAGACCCCTGCCCACCAGGGCCAGAACACTGGATCCTGGGGGACTTGTGCCCCTGCCCACCGGTGGCCAGCACCCTGAATCGCCAGCACCTTGAATCCTGGGTGACCCGGGCCCTGCCCACTAGGGCCAGCACTCTGAATACTGCTTGGCCCAGGCCCCTGCCCACTGGGGCCAGCACCTTGAATCCCAGGTGACCCGGGCCCCTGCCCACCAGGGCCTGGGCCCTGATCCCCGGGGTGTCTCTTCCACCATGCATTTGTGCCAGAAGCCCATATCCTCAGTGGCCTGGGCCCCCACCCACCGGGCTGGCACCCCGGACATTGGCTGGCCCTACCCCCACCCACCCTATCTGACAGCCTGAATCCCCACTAGCCAGGGCCCCCACCAACTGCAGCTGGCACTCTGATGCCTCCCACTGGGGGCAGCATGCCAGCCCCCGGCTGGCCTGGGCCCCTGCACAGTGGGGCTGGCACCCCAAACAGCGCCTGACTGGGAACCCAGCCCCTGGGGCCAGCATCCTGATCCTTGGCTAGCTCGAGCCCCTGCCCACCAGGGCCAGCACCTGGGCCCCCACCCACCAGGGATGGCACCCAAAACCCCTGCTGGCCAGGGCCCCCACCAACCGCTGCCAGCATCCTGACCCCAGCTGCCCGAGCCTCTGACCACTGGGGTCAGCACACCAAATCCCAGCTGGCCAGGGCCCAAGCCCACCCGGGCCAACACACAAAACCCCATGTGGTCCGGGACTCAACCCACCAGGTCTGGCACCCTGAACTCCAGCTGTCCCGGGTTCCTGACCACCAGCACCAGCAGCTTGAACCCTGACTGGCATGGGGCCCTGCCTTCTAGGACCTGCACCCCAATCCTGGTGTGCCCAGGGACCCCACCCACCAGAGTGGGCACTGGGAAGGCCAACTGGCCTGGGCCCTGCCCTCCAGGTCTGGCACTCCAAACCCTGGCTGGCCTGGGCACCTGCCCACCATGGCAGGCACCCTGGACCCCAGGTGGCCATACACCAGGAACAGCACCAGGGCTCCCAATGACCAGGTCCAGCACTCTGGACCACGGCTGGCCTGGGCCACAGTCTACAGGGGCCGGTACCCCAAACCCTGACTGGCCCAGGGCCAATCTATCATGGCCCACACACAAAACAGCAGCTGGCATGGACCCCTGCTCCCCCAGAACAGGCACACCAGGTCCCAGCTGGCCCAGGACCCTGCCCATTGTGGATGGGACCCCAAACACCCAATGGCCCAAACCCCGCCAAACAGGGCTGGCAACCAGAACCCTGGCTTGCTGAGCCACATCCGACCATGGACCACACACAAACCCCATCTGGCCTGGGGCCCACACACTGTGGCCAGAACACTGAACCCCAGAAAGTCCAGGCCACTGTCCACTGTGGCTGGAACCCCAAGCCCTGGATAGCCCAAGGTCTCACCCACCAGGACCAGACCCTGAATGCAAGGTGGCCCGGGCCCCCATCTCTCAGGGGCAAGTTGATTCAAATTTGCATGGTGCCCTAAATTTAACACTACCCCATGCACAGATCCCATCCCTGAGCACAATGCTAACCCTAACCTGAATCCTAACCCTCACCAAAGCCCTAACCCCTATTCCTAACCCTTACCTTAACCCAAACAACAGATACTGCCCTCAGATACTGCAAGTTGATTCAAACTTGTTTGGTGCCATCATTTTAACCTTAATCCATGAAGAGATCCCATCCCTGAGCACAACCCTAACTTTAACCTAAACACTATCCGTATCCCCAGAAGTAACCGCTCACCCTAAACCTAACCCTAACCTCAGACAATGACCACAGACACTGCAAGATGATTCAAATTTGTATGGTGCCCTAACTTTAACCCTAACCCATGCACACATTCCATCCCTTAGTACAACCATAACCCTAACATGAACCCTAACACTAACTCTAAACATAACCACACACAATGACCTCAGACACTGCAAGTAGATTCCAATTTGTATGGAGCCCTAAATTTAAACCTCACCCATGCACAGATCCCAACCCTGGGCACAATACTAACCATAACACTAACCCTAATCCTAAAATTAGCCCTCACCAATAACCCTATCCCTAACCCTAACCATAACTTCAGACACTGCCCTGAGACACTGAAAGTTGATTCAAGTTTGTATGAAGCCCTAACATTAACCATCACCCATGCACAGATTCCAACTCTGTTTACAAATCTAACCCTATCCCGAACCTTAACCCTAACCCTAGCCCTAACAACTAACCCTAACCCTAATCCTTACCATAACCTCAGACACTGTCCTCAGATACTGCATGTTGATTCAAATTTCCAGGGTGCCCTAACTTTAACCCTCAACCATGCACAAATCCCATCCCTGAGCACAACCCTAACACTATCACAAACCATAACTCTAACCCTATCCCTAACCCCTAACCCTAACCCGAAAGCTAAGATCTGACACTGCCCTCAGACACTGCAAGTTCATTTAAATTTGTATGGTGCCAGAACTTTAACCCTTGTCCATGCACAGATCCCATCACTGACAGAAATGTAACCCTAAGAAGAACCCTAAACCTAAACCTAGCCCTATCCCCTATCCTTAACATGTACCTAAGCCTAATCTCAGACACTGCCCTCAGGCACTGTAAGTTGATTCAAATTTTATGGTGCCTTAAATTTAACCCTCACCAATGCACATTTCCTATCCCTTATACAAAAATAACCCTAAACCAAACGCTATCCCTAAACCTAGCCCTAAACCACAACCCTAACCTTAACCCTAACTCTAACATCAGACACGGCACTCAGAAACCACAGGTTAATTCAAATATTTATAATGCCCTAACATTAACCCTCACAGATGCACAGATCCCATCGTTGGGCACAAGCCTAACCGTAACCCAAACCCTAACACTAATAAACCCACTAACCCCTACCCATAACAAAATACCTGACCCTATCCCTACCCCCTAACCCTACAATAACCCTACTCCAAGCAAAAGACACTACCCTCAGACATTGCAAGTTGACTCAAATTGGTATGGTGCTCTTACTTTAACGCCTACCCATGCAGAGATCCCATCACTGATCACAACACTAACTCTAATATGAACTCTAACCCTTATTGTTGTTGTTAGGTGCCGTCGAGTCAAGTCCTACTCATAGCGACCCTATGTACAGCAGATCGAAACACTTGCCGATTCTGTGCCAGGCAAACCATCTTATTTATGTTTAAGCCCATTGATGCAGACACTGTGTTAATCCATCTGGTGGAGGGTTTTCCTCTTTTCCGTAGACCTGCCACTCTTCCAAACATGATGTCCTTCTCCAGGGATTGTTCTCTCCTGACTACATGTCCAAAATATGTAACACGCAGTTTGGCCATTTTTGCTTCCAAGGAGCACTCTGGTTGTACCTCTTCTAGGACAGATCTGTTGGTTCTTTTGGCAGTCCATGGTATATTCAATAGACGTCTCCAGGACCACAGTTCAAAACCATCAATTCTTTTTCTGTCTCTCTTGTTCAATGTCCAGCCTTCACAATCATATGATGCCACTGAAAATACCATGGCAGGAGTTAGACGCACCCTCGTCTTCAATGTGACTTTTTTGCTTTTCAATACTCTGAAGAGATCTTTTGCCACAGCTTTTCCTAGAGCAATGCGTCTTTGGATTTCTTGACTGCTGCTTCCGTGGGTGTTCATTATAGAGCCAAGCAAAGTAAAATCTTGGACAACCTCAATCTTTTCTCCATTTAATGTGAAGTTGCGTGCTGACCCAGTCGTAAGGATTTTTGTTTTGTTGATGTTTAGTCATAACCCATATTGAAGGCTATGATATTTGATCTTCATCAGTAAATGTTTTAAATCCTCTTCATTTTCAGCAAGCAAAGTGGTGTCATCTGCATAACGCACGTTGTTAATGAGTCTTCCTCCGATCTTGATGCCACGTTCCTCCTCATAAAGTCCAGCTTCTCGGATTATTTGCTCAGCGTATAAATTGAAGAGATAGGGTGAAAGTATACAGCCCTGATGCACACCTTTCTCAACTTTAAACCACTCAGTGTTTCCTTGTTCTATTTGAACAACTGCCTCCTGGTTCATGTACAGATTTCTCATGAGCACAATTAGGTGTTCTGGTATTCCCATTTTCC